>JAAGEH010000076.1:4776724-5044237 GCA_011751065.1 Lasiurus cinereus | reverse complement strand
CACCGATTTGAATTGTGCATGGCCTACACAGTATGCTTCCATAATTCGGGCTGATGGGGTTGCTCCCCAGAGTGACTCAGCTAAAAGTTTCTGCTGTTGCTCTCTAGTCTCTTCTACTTTCTTATAAGTTGCAGATACTGCTCCAACTCTGTGCTGGATTCAGCAATACAAGAAAATATGCTTCTGACCCAGCCTATCACTACACCTCTTCCCACAGAATCTACAGCTCTGGACAGAGAAAGCAAATTAATTCAATTGCCATTCCATGTAGCAGCTCTTACTTCCAGAATATGTCTCCTCCCAGTTGACTTCACCGTGTTCTTCCATCTTCCCTTCTAAACAACTCAACCCACCTCTGACTCCAACTTTCCCATTTCTTCAATCAAATGAGAGTCAAAAGAAAAATTTCAGTTCTTGTAGTAATTAGGAAAGTAATTTGATCCAAAATACCTATTTAAAGTTTGTCAAATAGCTTTAATTACCATTTTCATGAAACTGAGTCTAAGTGGATGAATCCTGTGGTATTTCAGTAATCAGTTTTCATCATCTTTCTACAACCCAAATGAAGTCATGACAAGGAACTTTCCGCTACCTTAAAATGATCCCCAAGACTGTGATTACTGTACCAAGAAGTATAATGCCACCGAAGCCGGTTTGGCTCAGTGTATAGAGCATCAGCCTGCGGACTGAAAGGTCAAGGGCATGTACTTGATTGTGGGTACATTCCCAGTAGGGGGTGTGCAGGAGGCAGCTGATTGATGTTTCTCTCTCATCAATGTTTCTACCTCTCTATCCCTCTCCCTTCCTCTCTGTAAAAAATCAAAAATCAATTATATATATATATATATATATATGTGTGTGTGTGTGTGTGTGTGTGTGTGTGTTTAAAAAAGAAGTATAATGCCAATGACAGAGTAGGAGTAGCCATTGGACCCATCAATTTGTAGAAATGCAAAATCAAAGCAATGCTAAAAAAAAAAAACCACACAATTTAGAGAATGTCTACTTTACACTAGTATTTAAAATACATGACATTATTTTATTTATCTCATAGATAGTTACTGCAGAACTATCATGAAGGATGTATTTCTGACACACTAAAACTCTAGTTATAAATGATTTCTAAAATAGAAAAAAAAATGTTACTTTGCCCATATAATAGATTAATAAATTGAGGTTCAGAAACTTAAGTCATTTGCTCCATGTCAATGAGTTGTAAATATCACTAGAAAAACTAAAGCAATCTGATTCTTTAGTATGTGCCTTAATATGTCTACACACAGAATCAAAGAATCAGCTTCTTCACTATAATTTGAGACATGGAAGGAATGTATGCCATGCCTGTCTTGATTATTTTTTCTCTTCCTTTTCCTTTTCATCTTCTTTTAATCACTATATAATTTTTTTAATCTCCCAGATATTTTGCTCACCGTGGGAAAGGCCATATTATCTAGTTTCCTTAAAGGGTCATGGAAAAAGGAGGCTTATGATGTGAGGAATCTTATTTTAAATTTATTTTTATTTTTTTAGTCTCTATGTCAATGTCCTCATTTTTAAACTGCCTTCATTTTCAGTAAAAATACAAACTTACACTGGATGAAGAGTATAAAAGAGTATCATTTGTGTGAAAGGGTATCATTTAGCTTGTAAAACCAAAACATTAAAGCCAATTCAATCTATATATATTGTGATTAACACTGGAGGGTTGCTGAGACAGTTGAGTAGGGGATTTCATAATCATCCAAAGTAATAGAAATATTTTGATTTGGCTGAAGTGTTAATATTTTAATCACAGTAGGGATTTGTGTTTTCAAGGGGATACAACACAACTTTCCAGTCTTCCAAGTAACTGAGACAAATATCCTGTACATCCCATAAATCAAGAAGGATGTTTATATTCTCGGAGACATTCTGTTACAATTTCCTTCTTGAGGGATAAGCTTCGATGAGAGCGTTACTGTTGGACTACAAAACAGGAATGCTCTTTGTTTTGGTTAGACAGTCACCAACTTTGAAAGAGAATGCGCCTTGCTATTCCAGGAAATGTTTTTAAATGATTTCTTAGAAGATGTGATAAATGCTTCTTTGCAAGAGGTAGTAGAAACGTGCTCCAGAAGGACCAGACTGGAGAAGGAGAAAGTGGAGATGAGGGTGTCCCAGTTATGGGGTTACTGTTTGCTTTCTTAAAACAAAAAAACAAACAAAACAAAAAACACACAACTCAGGTGGTATTTGGACTCTGTCAAGTTGGTTTGCTTTCTAAATCCTGTTCTTTATTACCTCCATGTTGGCTCAGCTGTAGATGTGATGTGGAAGAAATGATGCCTTTTGGGCCAGATTACTTATTAGATACACAGAAGGCATTGAATGAGACACAGGGTATATGTTTCACTTGAAATTAGAGAAAAGTGGAGTGAACAAAAAGATGTTTTTCACCTAACATAGGTACTGCTACATCAAACTATGGAAGGTTGTTGCTGTGTTACATGCTTGATTTCAAATTAAAAAAAAAATTAGTAATTTGAAAAAAATCATTTAGTAATTTGAAGCTACAAAGTATAGTAGTTAAGGGGACACGTTCATTATCAGTCATATGTGTTTATTAAAGCACATGTTTTGAAAATGTCTAATACATTTCTGTTTGTATGTGTTCTTATCAGATTCTCAATCACTATTTTAAGCCTCTCCATCATAAAAAGAAATATTACTCCAACCCAGGGTTACTGATGAATTCAAGTTGTGTACAAATATCAATAGTTGTGGGAATGCAGAAATCATACTATAAATCATGAACATTTCTGATAGTTGACTTCTTCATGGTTCTTGCTTTCTCAACTGCTTTATCCTTATGGGCTTTCTCAAATTGGTTCTTGATCAAATGGGTACCAAGTTCATTTACTTCTATACAGAAAATGCTACTCATAAATGCCCCAATGTATTTAATAACATATTACATATTTGACAGCATTTTATCCAACTCTTTGTCTACAACCATATTTTATTTTAAAATCCTGGCAATGGCAGACTAAAAAGAAATATTGTTTTGTCTTTGTTTATTTCAGGAAGTATGATTTCATTCATAAGCAAGACTCCTCACATTTTCAGTTCCAAGTTCTGAATCAGGAATTTGCTTAGTATTTTATATAGACAAATATCTATGTATCTAAGAATAGTTTATTTTACTAAACCAGTAAAATATGCAGCATATTTTATACTATAAATAGTTTAATATATGTATATGTTAATTTGACAAAATTATATGTATATATAGTTAATTTGAGAAAAATGATTCTAGTTCATTAGTGATAAACACATAAATAATGAACTTGACTTGCATAGTCAGATTCCCCTTGCTCTTGAGTCCTGGTGGCTCACCAATAATTTGTATCCTTCTATGATTTAATTGGTGCTTATTGTTTAATCTGCACCTACTATGTGCCAGAAACTGTTTAAGACACTACAGGGACAGCCTGTGGATGTCAATTGATGTCTAAGTATTGTTTACTAAGCTGCTTACCTCTGGGGTTCAAGGTTTCATTTTTTTCAGACATAGTATTGATATTTTGGCATTGCTATGTCTTTACCCTTTATGTATTTTTATTGAGTTTAGAAATTGGGCAAAATAGATTGATTTGCAGGGCAAACCCCAACATTATTAGTATTATTAATAGTTTGCAACATACTGCATTTTATTTCTCAGAGCTCTGTGACTTTTGACCTACTATACTTTTGTGTTTCATGGAGCTATGTTGTAAAGCTAAGATCATTAACTCAGAAAGCCACTGTGACTAGACCTTTCCATTCCCTTTTGTAACCTTTGGTACAAATGTCCAATGATGCTCCTATTCTATGTAAAATAAGGACCCACCGCATGTCACTCTCGCCTGGCCTCAGCTAGCATATTTCCAGTTCACCCTGTTGAACTTTTAAAAGGGTTTATGTTTCATAGGATTCTGAGATTTGAGTCTGTGCCAGCAGAGGACTCTTTTTATTACACTCACACACCTTCATGTGTGCGCACACACGCATCTACCACCACCCTGCCAACAGTGCTAATGCCAGAGATACTCTGTTGCCCTTTCAGATCCTCGCCAATGCTCATTGCTGTGAATTGGTACAATCAATAGTTCAGCACAGTTTGCTCCATCTGAGGCTTCCTAGTTCCTATGGGAGGTCTAAGCGAGACAACGGTGATGGCCGGCCTCGCATCTCAGCCCAACCTTTGACTCAAGGCATCAGTGCCACAATGGGATCCACTAATGTAACCTCATGTCACTTCACATCAATGTCAGCACAGACTTTGCTCTCTCATCCCCTGGGCTCTGAGCTTCCATACGTGGGATATTTTTTAAGAACGCACTCAACCATTCTGATGCATGAACGATGTTGAAATTGAGAAAATGCTAACGAATGGTGAAGGGACTTCTGGTCAACAAGGTTACAGGAGCTGGTGGGAAATTCCTCCTTCTCCTTTCTTGCACATTGACGATGGTGAGACGCATATTTTCCTTAGATCTTGCAGTATCCCAGCAGAATGAGACCCTGGTTGTCCATGGCAGTGCACCAGCTCAATGATGCATCTTTGGATCAGCTTCCCTCCATCCCTGTTTCATTCTTATAGGTCTCTAAACCATGTAACTTGAAAGCATCCTAAAATAAGCTACATCTTGTAAACACCCTTTTCAGGCTGTTTTCTAGAGAGATTCTGATTTTAGAGATACCATGATTGATACATTGATATAGTATATATGCACATGTATACTACATGCATATATATATATATATATAACTTTTATTCAATATTAAAATTAAAATACATGAACTTATTTAAAAATTATAATTGAGCCCTAGCCAGGTTGGCTCTGGATAGAGCATCGGCCCACGGACTGAAGGGTCCCAGGTTCAATTCCACTCAAGAACACATACCTCTGCTGCAGGCTCTCTCACATGGTTGTTTCTTCCTCTCTCTTCTCTCCCCATTCCTTACACTTTAAAAAAAATCAATGGGAAAAATATCCTCAGCAGAGGATTAACAAAAATAATTACAATTGAGCATTGTTCAACGTGTTACCATCCATTTACTGAAAGCCAGTTTCTAACATGCCCCCCATCCCTGCCTTCCACCCATCACACCCACCCTCCAACCTCCATCCCCACCATCTCCACCTAAATGGGAACATACACACAGCTCAGTGCACCCTGGGTAATCCATCATGAATTTTCCAGTGTGTTTCCTGACAGGTCTCAAAGAGGTTCATAATAGCATTTCCCCTAAGGGCAATGGCACCATTAGTCAAAAGTAATAAAACCTTTTAGTGAAAAATAAATAGGAAAAAAAAAAAAAGAAAGAAAGAAAACACCTACATATTCTCGGCACATTTTGCAAATTGACTACATTTCAAGTTTAGTTTCCAGACTTACAGAATGAAATTCCTAGCTTAATTTCCAGAGCAAAGCCATGGGCAAACAGGTGCTGGAAAGAATTCTAATCCCTCCGTTTCATAACCTGGGCTTGGAGGTGCCCTGGCCCCTGAGTGAGGCTTGTCCACACCTAGGCCGCGCCCCTGGGTTTGGAGGAGGTGTCACTCCATTTGCAGAGCAGCTGGGGGGTTTGCTCTGCCCCACGCTGACTCCAGGGTACAGAAGCGTGAAGTGTTTCTGGAGAAGAGAAAGGACGGAGCAAGCATCCCAGACTAAACATCGCTGCTGCGATTAGGCACACACAAGCTCTGTGAGTGTGCCAAGTGTAAACTCCCCAAAAGATAAAAGGGTGGGTAAAGGAAATATCAATGTGAGAGGAGCCTTTGCGTGGGGTACTGCCTAACACTGATTTTTCTCTTTTCGTAGATTAATATCCGTGGATTCTGCTGTCACTGATAGGAAGTAGAGAAGTATAAGTTTTGGAACAAGAGAAATCTGTTGTTGGGCCATTTCCAGGCAAGACCTGAAATGGGAACAACGAGAGGGGAGGCCAGAAAGCATGCACTCCAGAGGTTTCCAGAGAGGCTCTGCATCAGCAAGAGGTCTGAGTTTGCAGAAGATGCCAATTAATAGCGCTGCTTTGGCGCACTGATGTAAATCTCAGATCATTTGAGGTTTGCCCTTTTCTCTTGAAAAATACATCTCAGACTGCAGATGAGTGTAAACAGTGAAAGCCATACTCGCCCTCCCTTCTTCATTCTAATTTACATTTACAGGAAATTCAAGTGGAAAAACCAGGAGCTGGGAAATGCTCATTTGCAAAGAGGCATTGCTCTTCCAGGCCTGTGGACTGAATCAGGCAGTTCAAAGTCTTGGCTGCAACTTCCCCAAAACCCCGTTCCTGCCCACACCACACAGAGTGCTTTGGCCTCGGTACATTTCGAAAATCTGCGTGGCTTTCTTAAGGGAAAAGAGGTACACGCATGCACCAGATGTGAAGCCCACCTATGGAGTCCTGAAGGTCAGGCAGGACAATAGTCAATAGTCATATCTGTCCAACAAGACAGCTCCAAGATTATCTATATTGTGTGCTCCTTGGCCATGGATTTTACATGCTGCCTTGGGAAGTCTGTTTCAATTGGCAAGCTGGTTACTCTAACTCATCCTTACTCTGGATTATTTTTTAACCTGTCCAACCAAAATATTCCAAAGTTATAATATAGCCTGTACTTTGGTTCTATGTTTTAGTTCATTTCAACCACTATTACTTTTATTTTATATTTTTATTGAATTTATTAGGTCACTGGCTTAATATATATTAAGCCAGTGACCATAATGCTATAACGACCATAAGGAGCCACCCAGACCCCCCACTTGTGCACGAATTTGTGCACTGGCCTCTAGTTCTATATAATAAAAGGCTAATATGCAAATAGACCAAATGGCAGAACAACTGAACAACTGGTTGCTATGATATGTGCTGACCACCAGGGGGTGTGCACTGAACATGGTGGGTGTCGATCACCGTTGGATGGTGGGTCAGGTGAGCTGGGAAGCTAGACCAAGGTGGAGTGCCGGTCGCTGTCATGGGTGCGAGTCTCTGGTGGTTTCTGACAATTCTTTGCTCCTGCACATTGCAGTCCAGTGTGGCATTCACACCTGCTGCCAGCACTGGCCCTGCTCAACCAGCTGCTGGGACCAGAGTCACTGCTCGCACCCCTTAACCAGTGCCCGGCACTGATCCCAATTGTTCCATGTCAGTAGCACGTGCGAGTGGCAGCTGCTGGCCCTGATTGCCCCTGAGGGCTTCTCCACCTCCCCCTGCTCCTGAGGGGTGATCGGGGCAGTAGCCTGCATTCACACCTACTTGACTGTGTCAGACTCTATTGCTCTGCACCTTCAGTAAGTGCAAATGGGACAGGTGCCCTCAGTGCATGGGAGTGGCAGAGGTGGGAGTAGGGCTGCCGGCAGACAGGGGATTGGGGGCTGTGGCGGGAGGGTCTGGGCAGGGGCATGGAGGATGGGCTGAGACCTGTCCCTGTGCTCACCACAGCCTCACAGTCCACGGTTCCTTTCAAGGTGCATGAATCATGCATTGGGCCCCTACTTGGTTCATGAAATTATATAGGTTTCAGGTGTACCATTTTATATTACATCATCGTTTTTTGTATTGTGTGTTCACTATCCCATCCTATAACCATTGATCATTCCTCATTTGCTCTATTCTCTCTTCCTTCACCCCCTTTCCTTCTGGTAATCACCATATTGTTGTCTGTGCTATGAGGATTTATTTTTTTCATTGCTTAATCCCTTCACCTTTTTCACTCAGTCCCCCTAATTCTTCCCCTCTGAAAATTTTCAGTCTGTTCTCTGTATCCATGGGTTTGTTTCTATTTTGTTTGTTAATTTATTTTACTCATTAGATTCCACATATAAGTGAAATCTACTTGTCTTTTCATGTCTGGTTTATTTTATTTACCATAATACTCTGAAGATCAGACAATGCTGTCACAAAAAGTAACATTTCCTTCTTTTTTAAAGCCAAATAGTATTCTATTGTATAAATTTAGCACAGATTTTTGTATCCATTCATCTACTGATGGGCACTTGGGCTGTTTCCAGATCTCTGCTATTTTAAATAATGTTGCAATAAACATAGGGTTGCTTATATTCTTTCAAATTAGTATTTTGGGATTTTTGGATATATTCCCAAAAGTGAAATCCCTGAATCATAAAACAGTTCTATTTTTATTTTTTTTAGTTAAATCTGTAATGCTTTCCACAGTGGTTGCACCAATCTGTATTCCCACCAACAGTGTACTACAGTTTCTTTTCTCCAAATCCTAACCAACACTTATTTGTCAAATTTTTTGTGATAGTCATTCTGACAGCTGTGAGGTGATATTTCACTGTGCTTTTAATTTTAATTTCTTTGATGATAAGTAACATTCAGCATCTTTTAATATATCTATTAGCCATCTGTATGTCCTCTTTGGAGAAGTGTCTATTCAGGTTCTTTGTCTATTTTTTAATTGGATTGTTTATAATAATTTACACCCCAAAATGCAAAGGATTGAAAGAAAATTTTATGAAAAACTATATGCCTAAAAGTTGGACAGTCTGGATAAAATAGACAAATTCCTAGACACATACAATCTTCTGAAACTGAACCAGGAGGAATCAGAAAATCTTAGTAGACAAATTATGGCTATTATATATGGGCATTAAAATACAAATTTATAGTTATAAAATTTCCTTTGAAATTCTTACTATTTCTTAAAATATTTTTGCACATTTGAAATATTTTTCCCATTTCCAAGTTATCCTATACTGAACACCTTAGCACTTCTAGCTATAAACATTATTGAAAAATTGCAAAAGAATAATTAAAATCTCAAATTTTTTATCAGTTGTAATTTTATGAATACTCTTTTATTTTTTAAAAAAGAATTTTTATGACAGAAATATATGGTATCAGACCCAAAGTCATTGTAGTAGGACTGTGAACATAGATGTGCATCTGTAATTGTTTAGTCAAATTAATAAGATAATAAAACCATTTCCCCCACTTTTTAAAGCATAGGCTTAGTTGTCATTATTTCTCTGATGTAGAATAGAATTATTCTCTTTAATTAGGAAAAGTTATAGAACACAGATTTGATGTCTCAGTCTTTTATGGAAGAAAGTTCATTATTTGGAAGGAGCATAAGATAGGAATTTTGTTTTTTTTATTTTTGGTTGTTATTATTTTTTTTTCCCTTTTCAAACCCATAGTTTCTAATGACTGGAGGAGGTTTCTAAGCCATAATCCTTTCCATTATTATCATGCTTCATTACTTTACAACTCAGTTATTTAGGCCATAATGATAAAGAGAATAAAATCACATTATATTATATGCCATGTTCAAGCTAACAAGTTATATTAAACATTTGTTAATTTTCTTTCCAATATACGTTCTCTCTTGTTCTTAAGTAGTGCATGAAATTCTTTCTACATTTACCCATAGACCTCTTGCCCTGTGGGGAGACTAGATAATTTCTGTAACTCACCAGAGAATGTGATTTAAGTCAGAATGGTCCATTACTTTGGCCACAGGGACGGGTTCAAAGATAGATGTATGACCTAAATCAAGCAAGTGGGTCAACTGGACTGTGTTCCAGAACCTTTCCTCAGGTTTCATAGTGTCAATCAAGGTACTTATATAGCACTTGATTTTGTAATCATCTGAGACTGAACATTCCAGGAACATAATGTTAAAATCTGAAAATGTACCCAACATTTTTAAGAAGTAAGTCAGTACAAATCCTTTATTATTAGTGAAAGGACAACTCAAATTAAGGGTCGGTAGCATTTTTTTTTTTACATTTCAATTTAAAATTTTAAAAACATTATCTTTTATAAAATCACTAGTAGCCCTGCTCACGAATCCATGTGCCAGTAGCTCTCTGTGGGTCCTGGCCACTCTGCACCCCCTGCTTAAAGGCTCTTCATGGCCCAGAATCTTATCTGCCAAGACAGTAAAAGTGTTCCCCTCCTGCCCCACTAGCAGCTCCATGCCTGTTGCCCAGAGTTCCTCTGCGGCCAGGGTGGAATGCTTGCCTTGTTGCCATAGTGACAAAACAAGCATTCCAGCAGGCTGCTCATACTGCCCACTCAGAGCATCCAACCTCCAGGACTGGGGGACTCCAGCAGGGCTGAGAGGACTGGGAGCCACCATCTTGTGGTTATGGGAACCACCATCTTTGTGATGGAGTGATGGTTAATTTGCATATTATAATTTTATTGGATAAGATACTGGAAATGTCACAAGATTAAAAAAATTCTAACCTATCTACACAATCCCAGTCACTCTTGAAGGGGTCCTGGGACAAATCAAAAAACCTCATTCCCTGTAACTCTCTATTCAAGTTGAATCAATGACTCACAATTAGCTCAGACCTCTGTGAGGGAACCCCTCAGAAGGTTATATTTAAGAGTGTCATGGGAACAATATACATTTCAAATACAATCATTAGAAAAGACTGAGTGGATCAAGAGCTTTTTTTTTCTATAGATAAAGTTTTTACAGAGATAGCTCCAAATTATATAGAACCATTCAAAAATGCCACTGCGATTCATTGAGGTAGATAATTATATTCCCAGGTAAAGACAATAGGGTTAAACTTTCTGTTTATTCAGTTTTGAGGGAATTATTATAACCACTAGAGGCCAATACATGAAATTTGTGCATGAGGGAGTTGACCCTCAGCCTGGCTTGAAACCACTCACAACCTGGGAACCTTCAGGGAATGTCCAACTGCCTGTTTAGGCCCTATAGGATTGGGCCTAAACCGACAGTTGGGCATCCCTCTCACAATCTGGGACCACTGGCTCTTAACTGCTCACTTGCCTGTCTGCCCAATAGCTCCTAACCACCTCTGTCTGCCTGCCTGATCACCCCTAAGTCCTTGCCTGCCTGCCTGATCACCTTTAATTATTCTCCTGCCTGCCTGATCACCCCTAACTGTTCACCTGCCTGCCTGATTGCCCATAACTACTGGCCCCTATCAGCCTCTGCCTCAGCCCCACTGTGGCAGCTTTATCTGAAAGGACATAAGAAATGATGTCTGGAAGGTCATTCAATTGTCTGATCTAATTAGCATATTACACTGTTATTATTATAGGTCCCTGATGGAGATGAGAGTAGTAAATTTTAAGACATCAGATTTATGTATAGGTTTCTTATTGTTCATTTGATGTCTGTGTTCCAGTATTAGTGCTTCTCCTCCTCATCCATTGTTAGTAAGTAGAATTTCTTCTAAATAGTGACCAAAAGAAATTATAGTGTCAGACTATAGCTTCAAATAATTTTCAATGTGACTTATAAATGTAATAGAGATGGTTTGATCTGAAAATTCTCCAGTTGTGGGTAGTATCACACAATAAGCTATGCATTTTACCAAGGTGAAATTAGTCACCATGTCGGATCTAGTTGGTCTCCATTAGTTTTAAACCATAAGGTCGGTGGGGAGTGGTCTTCTTCTTCTTGACAGCTCCTGTAGCTTTTATCAGTTGCAGCTCCACTGCCACACAGCCTACGCCAAGACTACTAGTCTTTTTTTTAAAATATATTTTATTGATTTTTTACAGAGAGGAAAGGAGAGAGATAGAAAGTCAGAAACATGGATGAGAGAGAGACATTGATCAGCTGTCTCCTGCACGCCCCACAGTGGAGATGTGCCCGCAACCAACGTACATGCCCTTGACCAGAATCGAACTTGGGACCTTTCAGTACACAAGCCAACGCTCTATCCACTGAGCCAAACCGGTCTTGGCAAGACTACTAGTCTTAATGGAGATGCATTACAATAAGGAGTGAAGAGCAGCATCAGCAGGTGAAGAGATTACCAAGTGCAGAGTGGAACAGGAAGCAGAACAGCATGGGAGTAGGGTCCCTGTACCTCCTGTAGGGTATTCTTGAAGTGAACCATAGAAGCCAGGAGCTATCGAAGGTCTTTTTCCTAAAAATATGGCAAATTGTCCATAGGAAATGAAAATATATTTATTAGGAGAAAATACTGGTGTTTCTCTTTGACCTGCTCTTAACAGCAGTTTCCTTTGCTATGAAATTCCTGGTCCCCAAGCCTATGCTGAGCTCCTGAGTGCAGGGCATTTTGTTCTGAATTGAACTGTTCTATTTTTTTTCTCCTGGCTAGGAGAATGAAGATAGTACAGTGGTACCTCGAGATACGAGTTTAATTTGTTCCATAACCTTGAGGCATGGGAAACTATGAGACGCTCGAGTCGTGGTTGTGTGCAGCCGGCCATCCACACGATTACTCCTATCTCAAATGTTGCTCGTATTTCAAAGCAATCTAAAAAATCTCGTATGTTAGGGCACTCGTATCTCGAGGTACCACTGTATTTGATAACGGTTATCTGTTTTAGTTTGCTGAGGCTACCTTATACAGACTGAGTGCTCTAACAACCAAAATGTACCCTCTCCCAGTTCTGGATACTAGAAGTCTAAAGTATCAACTGTGTTGATTTTTTTCTGGGAGTTATGAGGGAAGGGAGCTCAGTTCCAGGACTCTCTCTTTGGCATGTGCATAGCCATCTGCTCTCTGTGTTCATGTTGTTTTTCTTCTATATGTGTTTCTTACTTTGCATGTGGCCTTTTTAAATAAATTCACCAGTAATATTGGATTAGACAGCCTCTAATAACCTCTCTTTAATTCTATCTACATTGATTATTGCTTTTTCTTTCTTTTTTTTCCTGCAAAGAAACTTAATTGTTTCATTCGGTCCAGTGCATGGGCTTCAGAGGGCTTCGGTGGTTAAAAAAATGTCTAGTAGTTGGGGAGAGGCTCAAGTGAAAGCCAGACACCAGGGGAAGGCAGAGGGGCCTCTCCTAGGCTTCTGTGCTCCAAAGACTACTAGCCATGCTTGAGGGTGAGCCTTTCCAAGAGATATTGATCCAGCCCAGCCTCGGGACTGGCCAGCCTGCAGAGTTAGTCAGGTGGCCACCCATCTTTTTGATGAGTTTCACCTCCTCACCCCAGGAAGTTATTCTCCAGGAAGAGATGAGGATCTGTGCAAGTAGAACCCAGCACATGCATCTCCAAAGAGGCCTGGTTCAGGTTCCTCTCCCAGGCCAGGGCAGCTTCCATGTTGTCCACCCATCCTGTGAAGATTTCAGCTCCTCCTGGAAGAGAATGTGGCCACTGTGCTTGTTTTGCAACTTTAAGAAATGCTCAGTGCCTTCTTGCTTCTTCTCCACCAACTTGTGGAAGAAGTGGCCCACATCCTGGAGAGCCACATCATCCCACTCAATAGAATCCCAGAGAAACATAAATGTAGGATACAGTCTGGCTATGAGGTTGACCACAGCCTCCACTTCAGTGGAATGATTGTGACCAATTTGGGAGGTCATGGTTGTTGGGCAATGAGTTAAGGTAAGAAAAGAAATCTGGTGTGTTGGCTGATCTTGGAGGTGGTTCTGAAGGTGGTGACTAAATAAGGCTCAAAAGAGTGGCCAGAGTTTGGAAGAAGGGGAGTCCCTGGATCTGTTCTGTCCAAACACTGTTGAAGCTAGAGAGAGATCTGGGACCACTGAGGACAATGGGTCTACAATGACTATATCTAAATTAGATCATATTTTGACAAACTGGCTTAAAAATTTCAATATATAAAGTTGACTGGGGATACAGCATAATTCATTTCCTCTATCCCAGGCTTCTATTCCTTTTTTTTTTTTCTATTACTAAAAAGTAAATTAGTTAAGCTCGACCCAGTGGAGTAGAACTCCCAAGGCATAAAACTTAATGGCTATATTTATTCATTCTGGATGCATACCACCTGGATTTGTCTCTTTCTAGCTCTGTGACCTGCTCCCTCATTTATAAAATGGAGATAAAACTATCTATCATATGAAGTGCTTAGCCATTTTTTTAAAAATATTACACTTATAAATATTTATCATAAAACATTCTTGAAGAAGAAATAACTGCCTTCTAAGTAGAGGTAGAAGTCTGTACTCCTTGACTATGAGTGCTTACTATCCCAGCAAAGAACATATAACAAGCCTGGAGAATAATGCAATATATATTTACCTTTGTTTGGAATATGAGGATAATGCTGAAATGATTCAAGTTATGCAGATGCCTCAAGTAATCATAAAATATACTTAAATTACAACTTTTTTTATCTCTTGATTTATGTACCAGCCTCAATAGAGGGTCATTTGATCACTTTTGTTTCATCTCTCCAACCCAGATACAAAGTAAAGGAATCAATCCCTAGAAAGGTAATAGAGGTGGGACTTAACGTGCTGTACATCCACCCAGAGTTCTTTGCACTAACACCTAACCACTTCAGAAACATTTCACCTATTTGTAATTATTCGTAAGTAATTATTTCTCCAAATTTTTATATTTTGAGTATGCTCATTTCTGCCTGCCTCAGTTCTTAGGGAACTTTATTTATAGTCAGCCACTATGATTGTTGCTGGTTCTGACTGAAAGCCAATTGAGTTTAGATCTGGGCTTCTCTTGTTCAGATCAGAACACTCCAGATTCTGATCTAAGTATTTTATATGTATCATTAGATTTAAAACTCAGAGCAACTCTTTGTAGATATAAATATTATCATTAAAGCTTGTAGACAAAAAAATAATTTAAAAAAGCTTTAGGAAAGTTCAGATTGGCTAATGTCACAAAGCAAGTAGTTGTGATAACATTTTAATCTATTATCAGTGTGATTTTGAATGCCTGAGCTCAATGGCAAATCCTTTCTCCTCACAGATAAAGGTGAAAGTCAGTTATCTAACAGTGTCCTTTATTGCAATGTGATGAGGCTCAGATAAATTATAGAGTTTGGATAATGAGGTTGTCTCAGTTTATCTTCTAGTCCTCAATTCCCTTAATTCCAAATAATCTCTCAAGTCAGAGAAGTAAATATGGCTATGAAACCAGTAACTCAACAGATGGTTACTTTATCTGCTTTTAAAATGCAATGTAAATTTCGCTAAAATCATCAAGACATCTTCTGTAGATATTTCTTACATGTACATTCACATATATCCCAGACATACTAGTGAGCAACTAACTATACAAAACAAATTTATCTCCTTGAATTCTGGCCTCATTTGCTTTGCACTAAAACCTCAGATGACACTGGGCTTCTTTTAAGTTCTCAAATGTCCTTAATTTTACTTTGAAAAGTTTTCTTGAAGTTGAATTTTAAAAATCTCCTCATGTATTATGATTACAGAAAGGCTCGCCAATTTTGAATTTTTATATTATTAAAATACTTTTTAATTTCTATAATCTATAATAATAAAAGTGCAATATCCTAACTAGACCTGACAGCTGAATGACCTTCCTGATGTCCTTCTGGACAAAAGCTGTAGTGGCAGGGGTAGAAGTGGTTAGGAGCATCAGGCAGGCAGGCAGAGTGGTTAGGGGTGATCAGACAGACAGGTAGAGTAGTTAGGGGTGATGAGGCAGGCAGGAGAGTGGTGACGTGTAATGAGGCAGGGAGGTAAATGATTAGGAGCCAGTGTTTCCAGATTGGGAGAGGGTGTAGGCTGAGTTGAAGGACCCTCTCCCCATGCATGAATTGCATGCACCAGGACTCTAGTCTATAATAATAAAAACATAATATGCTAATTAGACTGGACGTCCTTCTGGATGACCTTCTGGACGACCTTCTGGACAAAGCTAGGGCTGTGAGGGAAGCCAGTGCCAGCAATCAGGGAGAGAAAGGCCTACTCTTGCACAAATTTCATGCACTGGGCCTCTAGTTTTTATATATTTAAATTCATGTTTTCTTAAAGTGGAACTTATATTTAAAATACAGTCAGGAATATAAGATTGGATTGAAAGTAACAAATACATACAGAACAATTACCATGTTCAAGGTATAGATAGATGGATAGATGTCCATGTAGATATAGATATAATATAGATAGATATGTCTGTCTGTCTGTCTATATCCATCATTTGACATTGCACATTGGGCAAATATGACACTGTTCCCATTTTTTAACAGGAGATTAGCATTGTGTAAAGGATGGTCTTTATATACTGTTATTATTCTTGTGATAATATAAGAACAAGAAATCCTGAGCTAGTTGAAAGCAAAGTAAGATTTAATGGGATCCTAAGCTCCTCTTTCTTGTATTTGGTTTCCTTTTGAAAACTTATGTAAATTAATGAGATAAAAGCATTATGTTGCTGAGAATAAAATCAAGTTTCATAATGAAGCAGAATCTTGTTTTTTTTAAGGAAATAAGAAGGGGGGAAATGTTAATAAAAAATAAAAGGTAATTCTTGTATCACCTTCCCAAAATTTTGTGTTTGTTTATTTTTTTCTTTCTCAACCTTAAGTATAATTTTTACTTCCTAGGTAATAACAGACTGTAGATATAAAACACATCTAGAATGTGATTCCCTATAATTTTGCCTATTGTCTGATTTACAGTTTTCACTTCCTAAGCCATAAAGACATATTTATAATTAAGAATCTCAATCTTCTGAATTTAATCAACACATTTGACATCTTTTTTGTCTGAATTGTTTTCTCCAGCTTAGATTGTTTGCCTTCAGGGTAGAAACTGTGTCTATGATGATTTATATAGTGCTGTATACTTAGTATTCAATAAATAATAAACAATAAAGAAAGATTGCCTAGCAAAGATATAATTCTCATGCTAAGGACAAATTGGCTAAATGACTTAGAATTATTTTTCTTTTATACTGGAAAGCATTCCTTAACATATCTTCTTCAAATGAAGTAATGTTTTCCATTTTAATATCCCAAATTCATCTAGCTGTGTGTTCTCTCTCTTGCTTTCATTTGAAGCTTTAAATCCAGCTTTAAATACATTTTAAAGTATTTCCTTTTTATGGAATCTGTGCTTTTTTCAGTAAGATTTAATAAAAACATCAGTGAATTGGTGAATGATCTATGCTAGTTCATCTGCTAAGCACATATGTACAACATTTGGGGCCATTCCAAATTAAATTTATTTAATGAAGGTGAAATTATTTTATTGCAATGTGTTTTATTTCTGGCTTTCATTCAGTATTGCCTTTCAGATCATTGTTCTCAGTGTTCAATTCTTTGACTCACCATACATCATGGGTACCTCCAGGATGTCAAATGGAGAAGAACAACCTTTTGTTTCTTGAATTGTGACATGCAGGTAGGTTCAACTTTGGTGGAAAAAGAAACTCATAAAGCTGCAGAGGGGGGGCAATGGGGAGATATATATAAAAATTAAAAAAAAGAAAAGGAAAAAAAATAATATATCATTAATATTTTATAAGCACATTTATATAGTACCTGGATGTACTGTATGATATAAGAAACTGTACTTCTATTTATATGTACAAAGTGCTTGGGACAACCAGCAATAAATAAAGCACTTGTGAAATTAAAAAAAAAAAGCTGCAGAGTGTTTTGTTCAATCTCACTTCAGGGCCTCTAACAAGTGTTTCCTTCATAGCACAGTCTTTCCACTTCTCCCTCTTGTATATTTCTCCAGTCCTCTGCCAGTTATTACTCATCATTGATGCTTCAAGAGAGCTTTCTTCTCTACCTCTACCTTCTATTGGACTTAAGTTGTTGCCCTGCTATCAACACCCCTAATGTCTGTATTTTCTTTTACATCATATTCATTATATTAGTCTTTTCTTATCTGCCTTGTATCTTCTAGATCAGATAATAACTTCTGTAAGGAATAAACTTCCTGAATTAATTACTAGTGTACCCAGAACATTAATCTATGTGTCTAGCACACAGCAATCATTCACTAAAAGTTGCTGAATGATTTAAAGACCAAGACCATTGTTCACCTGTCAAAACAATTATAAGAGATCACAAACTCTCAAAGCAAAGGAATGAATGTTTATTTTTTTATTTGTCTTGCAAATTATGGAAATTATTTTACGCTCACCCATAGATTTGAAACTCAATCGGTATTTAATAAAAATTGCGTGCTTTCCTAGAGTAAGGCTAATATATGAATGCAAAATGTTCTCCAAATTTTCATACAATCTGGCCATTTCTAGATTTATCATCTGCTATTAGTTGATTTGGTAAAATTAACTATGTTTTTTTCTTAAAAATAATATGAACTTATAATGTATTAGTACTCTGCAAAAGAAAAAGATTCATTCATTTCTATATTTAAACTCAGCACAAGGTTTATTTTTATTAATTGGGGAACCTTCTACAACTGGGCTGTGCAGGTTGAGAAGAATCCTATCTAATAAAAGAGTACTATGCAAATCGTCCTCTGCTACACTCACAAGCCAAGTCCACCAGTCACGCTCACCAGTCACACCCACCAACCAATCAGAGCGAGTATGCAAATCAACCCAACCAAGATGGCTATGGCCACAGAAAGCACAGGAGAGAGGCCTGGGTTGCCCCTGGCGATGGAAGAAGCCAAGCTTTTCCCAAAGCTTGGACGGTGGAGGTTAGGGCAACAAAGTTTCAATGGCTGTGTCAGCAGAAGGCTTGACTCTGCTCTAGTCTACAAAGTTTGAGTTGTAGAAAATGTATAAATCCCAGATACCAGGGCCTCCATTTGGGTTTCTGGGGGGTGTGGCCAGCCTGAAACTACCACAGGCCCCTCACCCAGACCACCTCATGCCCATGTGAACACCCACCCTGGTACAGAACACCCTTCAGGGAAAACCAGCTGTCCCCAACCCATGCACCAGGCCTCTATCCTATCTAATAAAAGTAATATGCAGATTGATCATCACTCCAACACACAAGATGACTTCCCTCATGTGGTCACAAGATCCTGTACCCATGTGGACACAAGATGGCCACCACTAGATGGCCAGTTGGCAGGGACCAGGCCTGCAAGGGAGGACAGTTGGGGATGATCAAGCCTGCAGGGGAGGGCAGTTAGGGGCAAACAGGCTGGCAGGGGAGCAGTTAGGCATCAATCAGGCTGGCAGGGGAGTGGTTAGGGGATGATCAGGCTGGCAGTCAGAAGTGATTAGGGGCAATCAGGAAGGCAGGCAGGTGAGCAGTTGAGAGCTAGCAATTCTGGATTGGCAGAGGGATGTCTGACTGCCTATTTAAGCCCAATCCCTCAAGGGTCCCAGATTGGAGAAGGAGCAGGCTAGGCTGAAGGACATCTCCCCCGCCTGAATGCACGAATCTCATGCACCAGGATTCTAGTCTACACTAATAAATAAAAAATATGCAAATTGACTGTCACTTCATGACGCCCACCAGCAAATCAGGAGTGAATATGCAAATTAATCTCATTGCCTCTGTGGAGACTGACAGCAGGGAGGAAGCAGCTCCCAGCATGGCCTACTTGGCCTTCAGCTTGGTAACTGGGGAGCAGGCAAGTCCAGCCACAGGCAGCACCCAGCACAGCCTCAGCGATACAGGAACAGTGAAGTGCAGCCCATAGGCAGCACCTGCCATGGCCTGTGTGGCCGACAACAGGGTGTGGAGCAGGCAGGCCCTGCAGAGAGCATAGAATCACAGGGAGCAGTCCTCATCCAGCAGTAGGGCATTCTCTTAGGGTTCCCAGATTAGAGAGGTTGCAGGTCAGGCTGAGGGACACCCACCCCTGAATTTTGTGCACAGGGTCTCTACTGTAAAAATAAGAAGAAACATCTGCAGAAGAGAGAGGACAGAACCTGTAGTCAGGAGCTGGTGTAATCTAAGAGGAAAGAGCTGTTCAGGCTGAGGAAAAAATCTGAGCTACAGTATTAAAGTACATGGGGTCACTCTCATTCACTCATTAAAAGACAGACTGACTACCAAGAGGGAACCTGATTACCAGTGCAATGAAGCAAGTGTGTAGATGTGTAAATTGAAGAATGCCTTCGTTTGTTTGCTTGTTTTGGTCAATCAATAAGTTTTTGTATTACCAGACTGCAGGCCGTTTCTGAATAATTCTAAAATGTAAATATTTTATAAGAGGGAAATTGTAAACCTAATTGATATTTTGGAATGAAATTAGATCAGGAGTTTCTTATTCCCCATCCAGACCTGCACATTTTCAATAATTTAATCTCATTTGTTGATTTTTACGTTTTTTTTTTTTTCTGGGACCCAAAATTTAATATGGAGGATCAAGTAAGCATTTTTCCTAGGAGATAAGAGAAGTTGTCTCTACAACTTTAAAAAGCTTGTGTCAATCTATAAGAAACCTAATTTAATCCATTTACCTTAAAGAAGATTAAATTATGGCAAGGCTTTCTGTAATTCGAACCACCTGTATTAAAAAAAAAAAAGTTAAGCACAACTTTAACAAGAAAAAGCTTTCACTAATGTAAGTCTGAATAATCCGTAGATTTAAGCTATTTGAAACTAATGCATATCTTGCACTTAGTCCTAATTTAGCTCACCAAGTATATATATTACAAGAGAATTCATGTTTGATTTATGAACCATCATGATGTAGTAACTAAATCAAATTTTAAAGTTAAAATAAATTTAAACAATTAAGAAATCCAAGTATTAAAACTATATGCTCACCTCCCATCCTAAAGTATTAATCTTAATTGAATTCAGTGGTAAACTTTATGTTCTTCCTCTCTTCATTTTATTCACCTGCTCACACATTTTATCTTATAATTTTTTTTTTCCTAAAATGATGTAGGGTTAATCTTGAGAGATGTGTGTGGAAGTAATATGATTTAGGCGTTTATCTTGTTTTCATGAGTGCTAATTACACAGCTAAAAACTAAAAAAGTAAGATGTTTAGTTATCTTTATACAGGCCCAGCTCAATGTTGATTTCATCTCATTAAATGTCAAACATTTATGGTAACAGTTCCATTGTGTTTGGAGTATTTGAATATAGAGTATTGAATTGCCTGACAGTTGGGCATGCAGATTTTCAAACTAGGAAATGTAGCCTTGAATTTCCCTTTATTGTGCAGTTTCTGTCTTCCTACCATTTTGTGTCAATTCACAATATTCAAAATTGTGTTTGTGAAACAGAGCCTGCTTCTGAATAATCTTTTAAGTCCAGTTTCCAAGTGAGAGGTAGTTGGAAGAAAAGCAAGACATTACACGAACTACTTTGAGAGATAGCAGTCGTTTAGATTGTTCCAGAGAAACAGTTATTCTCCTGAGAAGTCACAGCTTCCAGAGAGCTGCATGCAAGACTAACCAAGCAAAAAGCCTTTTATTTTGGGTCTTTTGTGCACTTGGAAAAAGGGAACCAGTTGCTTTAGCAGTAAAGTCCTTTTTAAACAAATCAAATCTGAAGCAAAAGGGAGAAGCCCAATTGCAATCGAGGGAATATAGGAAAAAACATTTGGGTTCAAGGTCACCAGGATTCTTAGTGTGAAAAAATTGTTCTACCATGGTTAAGGGGTTTTGTCACCAATTATAGGAACATGTTCTTAGGTGATCCATGGATGTTGGGGCTTTCTTCTCTTTTTCTAGAAGAGCTTTCTGATTAGTAAAATTAATTTTTAAAAATGACCTTCTAATGAACAGCTGTGGTATCTATTGTTTATGGAACAGCCTTGCCGTCATGCTTGTTTTTGTCATTGAAATAGAAATGAGAGTGATTTGCATAAGTAGAATATCATTTGCTTCTTGATTATTTTCCTCTCTTTCCCTCTTTTCTGCATATCATCATTTCAATTGTCTTAATGATAAGTGGTTCTTAAGCAGAAAACAACTGTTTGCTATTTTTGACCTCTCAAAACAGGCTAAAAATATGTGAATATAAAATTAGTATTAACTTAGACTTTGTTTTAACCACAATATGTTTTTTGAACAAGGGTCAAATTCAGCTCAAACCAGTTGAAGACATATAGGTATTATATAATATTAACATATGAAGGGTTGCATCTCTATTTTAAAATAAATATACCTTTCTGAATAGTTTGTAATAGCAAAATATCATTTTTGAAGGACTTAGTGTCATAAACTAACCTAATATAGAGAAGTTTTAGTATTCATTTAAAATTTCACATGAATATTTTCTTCAGACAGTTTCTTCTAAAAAATTCCCTTTAAAGAAAAATATCTCAATGCAAATTTACTATTGCACTGCTAGTTTTACTCATGGCAAGTTATTTAAACTGTTTTCTGAAAAAAAAAATGTATATGTTGAAGTCCTACCCCTTAGAATATGGCCTTACATGGAGATAGGGTCTCTATAGAGGTAGTCAACATTAGTGATGTCATTAGAATGAATCAATTTAATATGCCTTTATAAAAAGGTGAAACTAAGACACAAATGCATAAACAGAAGAAAAAAAGGATATGAAGACACAGGGAGAGGACAGCCATCTACAAAAAGAGACATGCCTAGAGCAGACCCTTCTCTCACAGCCTCATAAGGAATCAGAGATGCCAGCACCTTGATATTGGGCTTCTAGTCTCTCAAACTGTGAGCAATAATTTTCTGTTGTTTCAGCCTCTCCATTTGTGGCATGTGGTTATGACAGCCTAAGCAAAATAATAGAGAAATACATTTACTACCAATTAGTCTATTTTCAATCAACATATTTTAAAACTTGTCCCTTCATTGTCACTTAAGTATGCTATTCAGAAGTACTTATAAGTACTCTATTTAGAAGTAGAGTATAAGCATCAAGAGTATTGGGCTTTAGCATCCAACAAATCTATCCTCTGTCTGTGAGATTCTGGGTGATTTGTTCAACTTCCCTGTGATTCAATGTCATTATGAATAACAGAATTAATAGGAGCTCCTATGAAGAGTAATTGTGAGGAGAAAAATAGATGAAATATATAAAGGTATGACACAAGTGTATAATCTCTGGTTAACACTTTATAAATACAAATGCCCAGAAAGGTGGTAACTGATCTATACTGATTACTATTGAAGTCATTGTGAAACACAACTAGGCTTGATTGCATTTCTAAAAGTTAAGACTTACAGATCTTCCACTTTCTAAGAGGTAGAATCTACCAACATGTGGTGCCCTGTTATGGACATCAACTAAACACCCCCCGAAGCTTTCTTCATTGAAGACTATGTGTGAACCTGCGTTGTCCTGCAGGTTCCTAAGGAGAAAAGATACATCAGCTAGCCCTTCTAATGATGAGATACTGAGGTTCAGTAAGAGAGATAAGTCAGGGATTCACCAGGCTCTGATACAGAAAGAACTATAGTTTAAGATGAATTCTGAATCTGAATTGTATAATTAATTACATACTATCCGTGCCTGCTCCTGACTTCCCCACTCCTGCTGGTGCTCCTGAGAGAAAGCTTTGCTAAATCACGTTACCCCTATGCTTAGATTGTTTAACAATCATCTTTTAAAAAGTTAATATATTCATTCGTCACATCTCCAAGGCTACCCATTTGGGCATGGGAGATAAAAAATAAAAAGCCAAGAGAGGGCTGGCTTAGTACTCTTCTCTTGAGTAGCTTTTGGAGAATTGCCCTGTTGAATAGCTATGGAAATATTGGGACCAAGAAAGAGCTTCCTAGGTGTCCTCTGTCAAAATTAGGCCCACGTGTTTGCATTTACATGGAAACTGTGCTCACCCTAGTCATGGTATTTAAACATCCTGTAAGATGACAAATTCATCGAGATTCTTTCTGTTCCGACACAGTCTCTCATATGTGAATTCTTATAAGAGCTTGTTTTCTTCTTTCTATGCTCAGAACCCAGCACAGCGGTCAGTGTGAATCAGGTACAATAAAAGGAGAAGAGTGGATTTATTACTCTAAGAGAGTGAAGGTGAAGAGAAGGTAAACAGTCATGAAGAATGCAGTATTCATGAGTAGCTTTGCAATAACGGGAGGGAACAGACAAAAAATACGTCCGGAGAAGAGAATTTCAGGCAGATGGAAAATTAAGAATGAAAGCACACATGAGGGGAAAGAACTATGTACTGAAACTGCAAACAAGTTAATTTGGCTCTGATCTGGTACATATAAACATGAATTTAAAGGTAAAATTTAAAAAGGCAAATCCCATTTACATTGAGGAGGCTTATAAATGTAGGACTAGGGAATGGCAGCCTTAATCATTACAACTCTGAAAATAGCATTCCATAGCAGCCCCACTGCCTCCGGCATAATCTGTTAACAGTTGGTAATTTGGAAAAGACATGGGAGAGAATTTTATTGATGTACAGATATATTAACCAGATTACTCTATGTTTTATACAGCTTGAATATACATTAATCCACTAATAGAATAGTTACTTTGATATATTTTGAATATATCACCTGGATGAGTATCTTTGACATTATATCTCTTCATCTTTTCTCTTAAATGGGCATTAAAAACTGACCCATAGATGCTGATAACTTTTATTCACTTATGTGCATTAAAGTCTCCTCCTGGGAAATAGGAGATATATAAAATATAAATATATAACCAGCACAAAGTAGGTTGCTAAGATATTATGCATGAGATCAAGAATATTATTTCTTTACCTAAATATTCATCTAATTTCCTGTAAACTTTAAGTGAATGGAATTAGAAAGCAAGGCTTGAACTAAGACTAAGTAGTGCCAAGATAATTTCAAGAAGATGATACAGAAAGCCAGTCTATAGTAAAGTTAATTAGGGCTCTTGATTAAAAGGTACATGCCCAATAAGTTAAGAGGACAAAAATTCTCTAACAAACAATGCTGCATGATTCAGACATTTAAAAATACATATATTATATATACCTTTATAGAATACATTTTGGAGTCACTGGAAAATACAATGCCTTATCTATTTATGTCAATGAGGATAAATTTCAAAAAATAATATTGCATGAAGAAAAAGTAGAAAATTAGTGTTAAACATGAATGTCATCAAGAACATTTTAATATTCTGAAAATAAATGTGCATTATTTGATAGGGACATAAAGGGTGGGACAAAAGTAGGTTTATAGTTGTTCATATGGAAATACGCAATAATTAATAAGTAAAATACAAGAATAAACTGTTTTGTGTACTCACAACTATAAAACTACTTTTTCCCTACTCTGTATATACTAAAATTATGCTATTGTCCTTGGGAATGAGCTTTACCAACTTTCTTTTTTAAAATATATTTTATTGATTTTTTTTACAGAGAGGAAGGGAGAGGGATAAAGAGCTAGAAATATCGATGAAAGAGACACATTGATCAGCTTCCTCATGCACACTCTGCATTGGGGATGTATCCACAACCAAGGTATATGCTCCTAACTGGAATCAAACCCAGGACCCTTCAGTCCGCAGGCCAAAGCTCCATCCATTGAGCTAAACTGGATAGGATAGGGTCATCAATTTCTATGAGAAAGATGGGAAATATATTAGATAAGACACTGAGGTTCTATAGGTAGCTTGTTCTTAAGGCAAATATTTGAAGTTTTAATTAGAAAATAAAATATTTGAAGCAAATATGAGTCACTGGTCAAAGCATCTTAGTCAAACCAAAACATTGACTTGACACTCTCGACCCTTTGGAACAGTTGGTGCTACTTGCCTTAAATGAAAGAACCAAACATGTTTTTCAGAGCAAAACGCTTCCAGGTTACATGATGTCTTTGGCTCCAGAAACAGAAGAAGCTAGATTCTTTTACACAAAAAGACAGTAAGGTAGAAAGAACAAAGGCAAGCGAGTTCTGCCTCTGCAGACATGACATCGCATGTTCTCAATATGTTTCTTCTCTTTTAGAAATTATCTCTGAGTAGTATTATAGCACATTTTAACATGATTTTTTTTCATCCTTTTACACATTATCTAAATTTTCTAAAGTAAGTGTGTATCACTTTTATAACCAGAAAACATATACTTTTAAAAAATTTATAAGGTTATAGATTCCAATAGGAAAAACAAAAAAGTTATTGAACCCACAAAAACTCTTAAAACAGACACCTCATGAAAGAAAATATACAGATGGCCATTAAGTAAAGCAAATAAGAAAAGAGGCTGAACATCATTTGTCATTCATTAAATACAAATTAAAACAACAATGAGATACCACTCTTAGACTTATGAGAATGCTCAAAAAATCAAAACATCGAAACCACCAAATGCTGGTAAGGATGTGAAACTATGAGAAAACTTACTGGTTTTCTGGTGGGAATGCAAATTGATTGGTACAGTCACTTTGGAGGAGAGTTTGGCACACTCTAACAAATCTAAACATACTTATACCATATGATCCAGCAATTGCACTCCTTGGAATTTATCCAAAGGAGCTAAAAACTTATGTTGACACAGAAACCTGTTCACAGATGTTCATAGCAGCTTTACTCACAACCCTCACAGAAGAATCCAAAATGTCTTTCAATAAGAGAATAGATAAATTGGTGCACATCCAGACAATGGAATTATTCAGTGCTAAACATAATAAGTTATCAAGTCATGAACATATATGGAAGGAGCTTTTCTATTACTAAGTTAAAAAAAATCAATCAGTAAAGGCTATATACTATATAATTTCAAATACATGATATTATGGAAAAGGTTCAAAAAAAGGAGTCAGTAAAAAGCCAGTAGTTTCCAGGCTTAGGGGAAAGGAAGAGATAAACCAGCAGAACACAGCATTTTTAGGGCAGTGATACTATTGTGTTGGATACTATAATGGTGGATACATATCATTGTATATTGATTCAAACTCACAGAGTATTCAACAAAAGATTGAATCCAAATATAGACTATGAATTGTGGGTAATAGCAATGTGTCATTGTAGGTTCATTGATTATAATAAAGTAGAGGCCCAGTGCATGAAATCCATGCATGCAGTTGTGGTGTGTGTATGTCCCTCAGTGCAGCCTGCACCCTCTCCAATCTGGGACCCCTCAATGGATGTCCACCAGGATTGGGCCTAAACAAGCAGTTGGACATCCCTCTCACAATCCAGGACTCCTGGCTCCCAAATGTTCACCTGCCTGCATGCAAGATTGCCCCTAACTGCTTCTGCTGCCAGTCTGATCACCCCCTACCAGCTCTCCTGCCAGCCTGATTGATGCCTGCTGCTCCCCTGCCAGCCTGATTACCCCCAACTGCCATCCTCTGCAGGTCTGGTCTTCCTTAACTGCTCTTCCCTGCCAGCCTGGTCCCTTCCAATTGCACCCTTCTGCCAGCAAGATCACCCTTAACTGCCCTCACCTGAAGGCCATCTTGTGGTGACCATCTTGTGTCCATATGGAGGAGACCATCTTTGATCACATGGGGCCAGCCATCTCGTGTGTTGGAGTGATGATCAATTTACATATTACTCTTTTATTAGATAGGATGTACCACTCTGGAGAGGAATGTTGATAGTAGAGAGGTTGTGTCTATGTGGGGCAGGCAGTACATGGGGAATCTCTGAACTTCATGCTAAATTTTTCTGTGAACATAAAAGTGCTCTAAAAAGCAAAGTTTAGCCCTAGCTGGTTTGGCTGAGTGGATAGAGCATCAGCCTAAGAACTTAAGAGTCCTGGGTTTGATTATGATCAAAGGCACATGCCCAGGTTGCAGGCTCAATCCCCAGTAGGGGGTGTGCAGGAAGCAGCTGATCAATGATTCTTTTTCATCATTGATGTTTCTATCTGTTTCTATCTCTCCCTTTCTGTTCCGTTCTGAACTCAATTATATATATATATATTTTAGAAGTTTATAGTCTATAAATAATAAAAACTAAATAAACACATTTTTAAAAAATCTTGGAACCTATAAACAGTAGTATTTTGGTTCTCCTTTGTGAAACAATGATATTTTAAATTAGAGGCCCACAGCACGGATTCATGCACCAGTGGGATCCCTCAGCCTGGGCTGCACCATCTTGCAATCCGGAACTCCTTGGGGATGTCAAACTGCCAGTTTTGGCCTGATCCCCTGAACCTGGCAGTTTGACATCCCCCAAGGGATGCAGTAGTGTGTGAAGTGGCCAGGGAGAAGCCCGAGCCCAGGCCAGGCGCCGTGCTGCTCCTGCTTATCCTGGCACCACTGCACCTTCTGTCACTGCTGCTCGTGCTGCTGTGAAGGTGGTAGAGGTTCACATCATCACAGCTGTGCTTGCCAGCCGTGAGCCCGGCATCTGGTGCCCGTCGGCCAGCTGAGCGGTGCTCCTGCTGTGGGAGCGCTGTGACCACTAGGGAGCAGCTCCTGCACTGAGCTTCTACCCCCTGGTGGTCAGTGCACATCATAGTGACCAAACAACCGGTCGTTTGGTTGTTTGGCAGTTTTGGTTGCCTAGGCTTTTATATATATAAATTAGCTTAAACCAAAAATCACTTACGTACTACATTGGAATGTTTTGGAATTTATTTTATTGGAATTTATTTTTCTCATTTGGAAGATAAGGCATATTCTCAAATCGGTTGATTCAATTTCACAAATTATAGAGCACTGTTCATCTATAGACTGTGATATAATGTTAGACGTGACAGTCCTATCCCTAAACAAGCTTGCAGTGTAGGGTGGAAGACTAGAATGTACACAAATAAGTTACATATGTTGGTGTACAACATTAGAGACTTGCCTGGAAATGCCACAGACCTTAAGAAAAAGCCTGTGAATCTAGCACAGCTGAGTTCAAGCCACCTTCCTACTCTAGGAAAAAAGAAAAGAAAAGAGCGCTTTGCAATCTGATACAGTTACTTAGTTCCTCTTTGCCTATGATTTCTGTCCATCTGTATTATTTATTAGATAGTATGAAACAAATCATCTCAAGCTTATGGCAAAGCACACACTTCTAAAACCATTTCACAGGTAATCACCAGAAGGAACATCATTGCAAGACATTTGAAAACTTAATATTTATTCCACTTTTGGCTCATGTCATTTGTTTTCCCTCCTTCATTGTTCGCTTGCATTCTAGCCTCCCATATAAAGTCGTTGAAAGAAGGGCGAAAATGTCTTCCCTGAGAATTGTGTTTTTGAGTGCCTATCCTCCACAATTTCCTCCCTGTTTGTCAATTGCACATTCTAGGCTATGAAATATTCAACAAACACAATGTTGATGGCTTCCCTCCCAGAGACCTCTATTTTACCAAATGGAATTTTTACAACTGTACCCTCCCCCCCCCACCCCGTTTCTGCCTAATGGGTACTCTGGGGGGATGTTGTTGGTTTTGAGATTCAACCGCATATTTTCAACAAATAACAGTGCTGAAGCCAATGAAATCTGATAGCAGCAAACATGATTCAGTGATCTCTGAGTATAAGTGGTTCATATTTCTTTTTCCTTTGGGGCATAAGGGTAAAGGACACACTGGGATGTGTGAAGTGCAGCCGCCTATAAGCAAATGATTTCAAAAAGAAGTGGAGCGTTTCATGTTCTTTGGAGTCAGGTGGGAGTCCTAAGCTGTCAAACTTAGCGGCAGTGAAAATGGGTTCCTCTTTGGGGACCAAAATACATATTCATTTTCTCCCCATTTGGTTTGCTGATACAGCAGTCATATCCCGGCAGGTGCTGCCTGGGACTGCCAAAGGGAGGGAAGTAGAAATGAATTACATGGCTCTATTGGGTTCTCAAACCAATAGCAAGAATTAATGTTGCTCCATGAAGACCAAAGTGCTTCTTAGGAACCTGGGAAAACCAATATATCACTGATGGTGTTCTGTTATAAAAGCAGTTTGGTGAGTAATAAGATGAGGAGAGGTGAGGAAGAAAATTGCTAATAAGGAAACAGGAGTGTCTTTAAGTAGTGGGATTAGCAATTTAAACATGCTGATTTAACTATGTTCAGCTTACTATTATATATATTTATATACTTAAACTTAACATCTACTTATGGAGTAGCTACTATGCGCTACGTATTAGGAATACAGTACACATGACACTTCTAAAGTTCAGAATCTATTTTGAAAAAAAAAAGAAAGAGTAAAAAGAATAGTTCCCAGATGATGTATTTGATCATAGGTTAAGCAAAGGAATCTGTGAGAGCAACAAGGGGCATTTATCACTCTCTCAAGATGTTCACAGAATAGACCAGTAGAGGTAACTGTTAAATCAAGTTCTAATGGGTGCTCAAGGATGAGATTAGATATAAAGTGGTGAGAAGTGGGGTGATGCTGATAATATCTTGAGAGCTATTCTGATAGTAAAGTTGGTAGAGTATATTAAATGATTGATGTTAAAGGGAGAACAAATAAAAGAAGAATCCAATAACAACCTTGTATCGGAAGAAGGACTAATATTAAGGCTCCATATTATGTGTTACTTGACATCTGGGGAAGACAGAGAGGACCTTGAATGTCCTAACAAAAGTTTATCTCACCATTGAGCTGGTGTTAAGGGGCTATAGGCAACACCCTTCCTTATCCTGGCGATCAAGCACTGCAACTGCTTATCTCTGAGTAGAAGGCTTCAGTTCCCATTCAGCTCACATGTTATTCAAACAAAGTGATTCACATCTTCTCACAGGAATTAGGGGTCACTGGACCCATTTTTTACTTCAAAGCCTACTTTCCAAGACCCCTGTTGATTCACTCATTTTCCAGTGCAACCCCTCTGCAGCCTTATATGTCATGGTGCCCTCATTCTCCAAGCTGTGAATATATGTGACCAATAAATGGCTGTCCATCTCCTCTGCCCCGTGTTAAGAACTGTCTTCAGCCATATTCATAATCCTAAAGAAAGTATTTCTCCTCCATCAATGGGGTGAAGAGGAGATGAGTAAAACCCTAGGTTGGGCAATGTTTTAATATAATTGGGCTGCTAGAGCAGGTGTCTTAAACAATAAACATTTATTTCTCAAAATTCTGGTGGCTGGGAAGTCCTAGGTCAAGGCACTGGTAGGTCCAGTGTCTGATGAGGACCTACTCTCTAGTTCACAGATGGTCATCTTCTTGCTGTGACCTCACATGGCATATGTGAAAGAGCTAGAGAACTTTCTGAGGCCCCTTTTATAAGGGCACTAATCCCACACATGAGGACTTCACCCTAATGACCAAATCACTTCCCATAGGCACCACCTCCTAATATCATCACCGTTGGGGTTCACCTTTCAAGATCTGAATTTGGAAGAGACAAATATTTAGTCCATACAATTCTTCCCCTCCCCCCAAACTTATGACTTTTTCATAATCAACATACATTTATTTTAGCTCAGTAAGGGTCTTAACCTATTGTAGCATCAACTCGAAATCCTAAGTCTAAAGTCTCATCTACATATGTAAATCAGGTATGGGTGAAACTTGAGGTAACCATTAATAGTTTTCCCATTATTGATCATGGAAATGCTTAGGGAAAAATCAGTTTGTTCTGGTCGTTTGTTTGGTGAGGGTAAAGGTGGAGGTAGATAAAGACTATAATAAAATCAGTTTTTATCAAACATATAGAAGAGGAGGTGATTTGCTATATGGATGAGACAGCAGGGGGGATAAAAAGAAGAGAGCATGCACATCTGTATCATGAAAGACTTGTGGTCATGATGCGGTAACGGTAGAACAAGCAAAGACTGGTCACCAGGAGGCTGTGTGCATGGCAAGGCTCACGTGGGTGGGCAGAGACTTGACTCTGGGTCTCATAGCCCACCTGAAGCAGGGCATGTCAGTCTGGGTCCCATCTTCTGCCCAGCCCAGCGTGGTGGGAATCAGTCTGGGTCCCACTGGCGCGGTGAGTCTGGGTCTCTTGCAATATCATGTACTGAGCCTCTAGTAAATATATAAACAGTGGCTCGATGGTTGGGCAAAAATTGAGCAACTTCCTGCAGTCACAACCTCCATTTTCCACTGGAGATAAGAACAATGAAGTCCTTGATAAAAAGGGAGGAAAATGGCAAAGTAGGAAATTTGGGGAGAAAGTAGCAAGTTGGAAATAGCTGAACAACAATGGTGAAGAGAAAAAAGGGCATCGCTCATGGCAGCTGAGTTATTATTGCCAAAATCTTATGCTCTGCCTGATTTAAAATTGACCTAGACTCACATCATGTATACCATGGCAATCCTGGCTTCAGAATCTTTGTGGGAGAAATCAGTAGGATGCAAGGGCAGTTGATGAAAATTTGCTCAAGCCAAGAATTTTTAAATTGTATTTTTTATGCGTATGTGTGTCTACATCCATGTTTATATTTCTCCGTTGCATAGTAGTTTGTTACTTTGTAAAAGATTCTCTATTTGAATGCTTGGCAGGAAAGCTAAATGGTATTTCTATAAAAGCAAACTTGGAAAATTTCTTCGGGATAGGAATTGAGTAATGGAGGAAAAGTAATGGGAAAATGGAAAATGCTTTATTAAAACCTAAGAAATGTCTAAATGGATAAACAAGATGAGGAAGGATACGGCCTATGATGACATGGAGAAAAAAGAAAAGTAAATGCCACGTGAAGCAGAGAGATACGCCTCGTTATTTTAAAGATATTTCATTTTAATGTGTACTTTTTAAAGAAAGTTATTTCTTCAATAACTGCTGTCCTTCTAAGACGAAGGAAATTTAGACACAGAATGCACACACAGAGAAAGCAGAGATTGAGGTGCTCATGCTACAGGCTAAGGCACACCAGGATTTCTGGAACCCAGGAGAAGCAAGGTGGGGTTCTTCCCAGCAGCCTTCACACAGTATGGCCCTGAGACACCTTGAATTCAGGTTTCCACAGCTGAGACCTGTGAGAGAATTAACCCCTGCTGGGTTAAGTTAGATAGTGACAACAGCCCTAGGACACCAATAGCTCAGGTGAAACATTGGAAAATGCCTTCAGATATCTGAGCTGCTTATGAGTTCAACCAGAGGCCCTTGCTTTCAGGTTCAATCCACCTTTTTTTGCACTTTGAATTTTTATTGATTTCAGAGAGAGGAAGGGAGAGAAAGAGAGAAATATCATCGATGAGAGATAATCATTATTTGGCAAGCCCCCTACAGGGGATCAAGCCTGCAACCTGGACATGTGGCCTGACCTGTAATTGAACCATGACCTCCCCGTTCATAGGTCAACATTCAACTACCTGAGGCACACAGGCTGGGCCAGACTCCATCTACTCTTTGCTGAAGTTTTCATTACCAGGGGCCTCACCATTTCTTTTCTTTAGAAATACCTCATGAAGAAAATCGGCAATTAGGGCACTCCAGGATCAGCATACTGATCATCTCTACAAACTCAGAAATGTGTGTGTCTAGACACACGTGGGCTCTTACAAAGAACCAAGGTGAACTCCTGGGAAAACTTCATCTTATCTATTCAGCTACAATTCAATACATTTGACTTTATGTTTTCTGCATTCCTTTCCCATTGGTCTACGTTTCTGTAGACCAAGCTATGTGTTTGGTTAACTGTGGTTTACATAGGATAAAAGGAAACATAGATAGAAAGATAAAGGGAGAGAGAGGGAGAAAGAAATAGGGAAGATGGAAGAGAATGAAGAAAGAAGGTAGAGAGTGCAGAGTATAACAAAAATTAACCTGAAGTAATGAACAGCTTTGGCTTAAATTCAATACTTCCTTTTGTAACCTTTATTCAGTAAGATTATAATTTTTTTTTCTTTTAGAACTGGAAGATGATAGAGAAAAGAGGTGGAGCAGGAGACAGAGAACATATTAATTCGTCCTGTACCATAGCATGTCTTTAAAAATAAAAGCTTATTGTTTCTATTAAGACTCATAAAACTAAAATAAAAGGGTTGTTCTCGATGCAACAGTTTGGCCAGTATACTGTAACCCTGCAGCACTTCCTTGGATTCAAATATGCTTGGGTTCAAGTAGTCTAAAATGTGTCATTCTTCATCTCTCATAAAGCACCAACTCTATACCTCTCACACATTCAATGTTTTCAACCAAACTCTGGAGAATACCTTTGATAAATGGACAATGTAGTAATGAAAAATGCCAATCTTTCAACGTAGGAATACTACCAAATGTAATATTTACTGAGTATTTATCACATCCTGGGCCAACAGGATTATTTCTCCCCTGCAAGAATACAAAATGGATGTAAAAGAGCTTTTGAAGAGTTCCCATTTAATTTGGAGGTCTCCTCTTACTATATACATTTCTGCTGTTTCCTCTTTCCTTTCACCCAGTCAAGCTCTGCTAAGGCATCTTCTTTAGTCAAAACTAATTTTTTTATGATGATAATTTTTATTTATTATTTTGAAGTATATTTGTTTTGATGTCAGAGAGGAAGGGAGTGGGAGAGAGAGAGGTAGAAACATCAATGATGAGAGAGAATCATTGACTGGCTGCCTCCTGAACGCCCCTGAGAGGGAATAGAATTGGCAACCTGGGCATGTGTCCTTGATCAGAATTAAACCCAGGACCCTTCAGTCCACAGGCCGACACTCTCTCCAATGAACCAAACCAGCTAGGGCTTGATGACAATTTTTTATATGGCTTGTATTAAATCTCTAAGGATACAATGTTTCCCCAAAATGCAGGGTTATTATTGTTTTTACTTGAGTTTGAGGTATAGAGGCTGCTTACATCTTTGACTATAATTGTGGGCTAAATTGTTGATACAAAACTAAACTTCTTAGAAAGATTAGATGGAATTAAATTTATTTTTTTCCTACTCAGCTCCTTGACCCCTACTGAGAGATGTGTTTGCCTTTTAAAAGGAAACCTAAATTTATGAATCACTCACTTGACACTTAATCATGTAAATTAATGACACGATAAATATGCCTTTTGCAATTGCAATGATGAATAAACTGTGTGTTTGGTTAACTGTGCCATTTATAGCTCCCTGATTTTGAAATGGGAAGCATACAAATTCATTTGTTCTATAAGTGTTTACAATGCCATTGCTCTGTCTTTGAGTTTAAAATAACTTTATCTATTCCAGGGACTTCTTCATCGAATGCTTTTTTTTTTTTTAAATCGCTCACCCAATAGCAATGCTTTTCTACTTCCAAGGTAATTTATTTGTACTGCTCAGTGCGGACACAGTCAGGCAAAAGTCAGAACAGCAAGCCCATCAGCTGTATCTAGCCACTGATTGCTGGAACATTCCTCCAATTTTCCTCCCTACAGGATAAACAACACAATAATGAAGGATATTCCTATAGGAGCAGGTAGACTCTGCCCACAAGAAAAGTAAACTCTCTCCTATCTTCATGAGAGAGGAAGTTTTATAACTTGGAGCAAGACACTCACTGAAGCTAGGTTCCTATCCTGCATATGGAGCTCTAGAGGTTTCGTCTTCCTTGATGATTACATTAGTTAAGAAACTTGGATCCCGGAGAAAGACATTCCCTGGGTCTTAAACTGCCAGGAGGCATTGAAAAAGATGTATATACATTAGAAAAGGAATTTGCAATTGTTAAATTTTCTAATAGAAAGAGTCTAAGATAAATAAGATCAGAGGTTTATGGTCTGAAATAAACAGTTTAGTCAAACTGTCTCGATCAGATCACAACAACAAGCTTTTGCTTTTCTCTCGCTATGCTGTGGGTTGACTTGCACAGCGTGATGCCTGTCCTGTTATATATACACTGGTGGATAGCGTTGCCCTTTTCATGGGACTTGACTGAACTGAAGCCAGACCCAGGATGTCACATTTGTCTGTCAGGTGTCTCGATGGGATGGTTAAGAAGGCTGGGACTGCTAGGACCTTCCATCACACTGTCGACTTTGCACTCCATGCAGTTTTTCTGGATGATCTCCTCAGCAGAGGGGCCAGAATTCCTGCATGGAGGCTCCAGGCATTTGCCATCTTAGCTCTAGAACTCTGTATACAGTAATTCCACAAATTCTACTGGTTAGAGCAGTGGTTCTCAACCTGTGGGTCGCGACCCCTTTGGGATCCATCGACCCCACCACAGGGGTCGCCTAAGACCATCAGAAAACACAGATATTTATATTACGATTCACAACAGTAGCAAAATTGCTGTTAGGAAGTAGCAAAGAAAATAATTTTATGGTTGGGGGTCACCGTAACATGAGGAACTGTATTAAAGGGTCATGGCATTAGGAAGGTTGAGAACCACTGGGTTAGAGGGAGGCACCATTAGAAAACCAATGTACGAGTGAGTGTGCAAATCAGAAAGCATTGTTTATTGAGGGCTCTCTTCCGAGTGTAGCTATCACAAAGATAGAAAGCAAATGCCATATAGTAAACAAATGCAGTTACGACAGACATAATAATAGTGAATATCCAAAAACAAAACACTTTGGGACTTTTTTTTTTCAATTTAATAGTGTATGCAGCAATGGAGATTGTAGCTTATGCACTTCTATGTCAGCAGCATTATAAACATTGTTTGATCTTAGTCCCTTTAATTCTGAAGTGCCATTTCCATTATATTAAGTTTCCTCTATATAATCTTCCATCTGACAGTTTAGTCTATCTGACTGGTCAGCTGCTTTGGACTCCCAGGGTGAGATTTCTGCCCAGAGCTCGGATTGTTTGGCTGTATCCCTAAATGTTTTTTCTAACTTTTGCCAACTTTTGAGTTCTTTGACACCGGATTTTGCTCTTTAGGACAACTGCTAGCTAAGTACCTTTGAGGCAAGGCCAATGACTAGACATATATATTCTAGGCCTCACCAGCTGATGGGCAAGAAGCTTTTTAACATATTTTTTAAGTTTGTTTTCCCTGCGTAGGTATAGGTTAGCCTAGGACATTTGTTGAAAAGCTTCAGTGGTAATAGGATATATAAGGAAATATTAGCTCTATGTGTAGCTTCTCCCTTTGGGCCAAGCAGCCAGTAATGCTCTATGAAATCATTGCCTGGGTGAGTAATAATCAAAACAGCCCATAAGCAGTTAGGAGATGTTTAGATTTGTATAAACATGTTTTCTTCATGACATTTCAGTACTGTTGATGCTTAACAAGAAGTTTCCAGACTTCAGAAAATAAAAGTTAAGTCCCTAGAAATTTAGTTCTGAGAAAATATTTTATAAAAGAAAAATTTGAAATGCTGACATAAAAATATATTTTTATTGCCAAATTATTTCCTCTGTCCATAGAATGTTTATCGCTCAAGATCCCTCAAAGGTAATTGACAGAACAGGAGAATATGCAGTTGATACTATGTACATCTCATGGCTATGGCAATTAAAACTAATCCTTGATCCATTACCACTAAAATTTATCTGATTCATATTTTTTTATTAATTTTGATTTTCAATTGAGAATCAATATGCATTTGTATAGCACACACATATTCAAATCACACAACCTTTATATTCAACAGTATAAAGGAAGTGTTTTTATAAAAACTAAGTTTAGGTGTAACTGCATTTGTACTCTGGAAAGAAGAAAAGATCAATAAAAAAACATTTTCCCCTCCTTATGAACTTGCCACTTGTTGGTTTAATGCAGTGGTTTTCAACCTTTCTAATGCCATGCATGACCTTTTAATACAGTTCCTCATGTTGTGGTGTCCCCAACCATAAAATTATTTTTGTTGCTACTTCATAACTGTAATTTTGCTACTGTTATGAATCATACTGTAAATATCTGTGTTTTCCAATGGTTTTAGGTGACCCTGCTAGCAGTTCTCAACAAGTGGGTCACAACCCACAGGTTGAGAACCACTGCTGTAGAGCCTAATCCTTCGGAAAACACAGATATTTACATTACAATTCATTAACAAATTACAGTTATGAAATAGCAACAAAAATAATTTTATGTTTGGGGGTCATCACTACATGAGGAACTGCATTAAAGGGTCACAGCATTAGAAAGGTTGGGAACCAGTGGTTAATGCTAGATCTAGTTATCTATAAATATAAAAAGCTAAGTGACTGAGCATACTATCATCTGACCTTTCGACCAATCAACCAGCCACTACATATGACATGCACTGGCAATTTATCTACATATATATATATATATATATATATATATATATATATATATATATATAAAGCTAATTGACCACTCACCCATCTGTCCAAATGTCCATCTGATTGACCAGCCAGTAAGTATGACAAACACTTAAACATTTACTCAGGCAAGGAAAATTTTTCCATTGAATTTGTTAATATATTACTCCTTTGGGAATGCCGTGTCATAAATTAAAATTTTAAATAGGGGTAATCATCATGCTACTGAGAAATCTTAATAGTAAATGGAGTCTTTGTAATGGTACTGGGTTTATTATCAAAAGATTGGGATCTAACCTAATCAAAGCTGAAGTATTAACAGGATCCGCAGAAGGAGAGCCTGTTTTGATTCCAGGAATTAATTTGCCCCTATCTGACACTGGCCTCCCTTTTATTTTATTTTTAAAATATATTTTATTGATTTTTCACAAAGAGGAAGGGAAAGGAATAAAAAGCCAGAAACATCGATGAGAGAGAGACATTGATCAGCCGCCTCCTGCACGCCCCCTACTGGGGATGTGCTTGCAACCAATGTACATGCCTTTGACCTGAATTGAACCTGGGACCTTTCAATCGCTAGGCCAATGCTCTATCCGCTGAGCCAAACCGGTTTTGACTGGCCTCCCATTTAAATTAATTCAAAGACAGTTTCCCCTGGTACAAGAATTTGTGATGACTACTAATAAATCACAAAGACAAACTCTAGAATATTCCTACCTGAACCCATTTTTGGACAAGGTAAGTTATATGTTGCTTACTCTTGGGTTGGAAGAGTGTGTGATGTTAGCGTTAAAGTTGTAAATACTTCATCACAAGGAAAATTAGTCAAGCACTCTGAAAGTGTTTTTACTCTTAATATGGTGAATATGGTATACAGAGAGATATTAGAATAAGTTTAATCAATTTATCAATCATTGTTTTTATCAATGCTGTTTTTATATAATGTTTTTCTGTTTTTTATATTATGTCTTTGTTATTATACCATGTTATTATTGTATTTTATTAATCAACTTATATATTATTTTCATATACATTTTACTAATTTTCTTTCATCTCTGATACTCCTATTATAGAGAAAGGGTGAATAGTGATATTAAAATACGTTATATTTTAATTTTATAATACTATATTATATATGCTATTTTGATGTCATTTTTTGCAGTAACTGATTACCACATAAATTTTTATTCTAACTAATTTCCTTTAAATGTGCACAAATTTGTGCACTGGGCCACTAGTACCCTATAAACAGACACAGCACCAGATGTGTATATACATGGAACAGACTGGCAATTGTCAGAGGGAAAGGGGATGGGGGTGATTGATTAAGGGAAGTTGAAGGAAGTAGCTAAAGAACCTATATGCATAGTCCATAGATACAGACAATAATGTGTGGAGGGCCAAAGCGGGGGGAAAGAGGGTTGGGTGGAGGGGAGAGAAGAAGGGAAATGAGTGACATCTGCAATAGTGTTTATCAATAAAAATTAAAACAGAGTATGACATTGGCATTACCTATTGTTGTCTGGAAATAAGAATCAAGCAAAGATTAAATGACTGTCTGTGCCAAAGTGGAATTCTGGTATAAACTCATGGAGGAAGTATTATTTCATAATTAGAAGTTTGGAATTGAATTCTCTGTTCTTTATCATATTTGCAACTAGAATATTTGTGATATCTTGTGCATATCATTAAAGACTATAGTTCCTAGAATGTTAATACCCTTTGTATAGTCACAATCGTGTAACCATACATGAGACTTAAAAAGTTTAATGAATATATATGTACATTGTCTAACCAGAAGATCATAATAGTGCTTTCAAACAATTATATTCCATCATACTAATCTTTCTTTTGGATGTTAGTCAGCTTAAGGCTCTCTGAGCCATTTAAAGTAACTTATGATCCCAAAATACATTTCTTAAGGAATGAGATATCTATATTCACTAATCTAGAAAAATCTCCACTAAAATAGTTACACTAAATGATTTCTTGCCTTTTCTCTTAGAGAAGACATCCCCTACAAAGATATAACTATCTTAAAAACATGTTTAAATAATATTTTAAATGCATTATTTACCTAATTGACAGTAATGTTATATTTGTATTTCCTGGATCTTTTTTTAAATAGACCTAAGAGAGATTCAAAAGTTGATCTAATTGTTATAATCCATGAAAAGAATAACTGTTCATGTTAAAACCCTCAGGTTACATCAATTAATAAAGAGTGAAATTTAGACATATATCAGAAGATGACTATTAAGAAGATAATTTAGCTGATTATTGTTTCTCTAAAATACCCCAAAGGTACAAATGCACAGTATGTAATCTGGCAATTGCCACTTTGAACAATGGTGTAATTTGTGAGTTCATGGAGTACCACAAAAAGGGAAAAAAAATGAGAGTAAGAATAGCTATTTTTTTTAAATTAATATAATACATACTTGATAAGCTAACTTTTTTAAGTTCATAAAGAAACTTAAACACTGACAATTCAACACACTGATGGGAAAATTTGAGAGAATGGTTGCTAAATCTTTTATCAGTGCTGAATTCATTCATTTTTTGATGTCCTAACAAAGATCAGCCCCATAATTTTAACTCCCTACCCTACTGTTACTATTAGAATCTTAATAATTAACTCATCTCTCATGGTGATGTTTACCAATTTTAATAAATAATGTTATCTTCTATATACCTGTTTTTCATTTGACTCTTAGTTATATGGCAGATTGTATTGTAAAAAGTTCTATGGATTCTTAGATTTTTTAAAAAATATTTTATTGTTTTTTTTACAGAGAGTTAGAAACATCAATGAGAGAGAGACATTGATCAGCTGCCTCTTGCACGCCTCCCATTGGGGATGTGCCCGCAGCCAAGGTACATGCCCTTGACCGGAATCGAACCTGGGACCTTTCAGTCCGAAGGCCAACGCTCTATCCACTGAGCCAAACCAGTTTCGGCTGGATTCTTAGATTTTTGAAAGCTGTTTTGGAGACACTTAGTCACTGTTATAATATTTGTTTTGCTTTCATTAGAAAATTTCTTAAAAGTTTCCATTGATGTCATTCTCAAACATGCCATTTTATGGAGCTGATAATAGCAACTAAGACCACACTTAGATAATATAATCTGCTACAGATTCAGCATCTTTTTCCCAGCAAAGCAATTTGTGTGGAGTTTTTAATTTGCCTTTGGTGTGTTTATGTCGTCTTGTCTTCCATCTTTAGTAGTATATATTTTGGAGTGAATGCATTACATTGTGATTTGAAACACTAACTTGGGCAGTTTGAAGAAGAAATATGTATCGACTATTTTACACAACAGGAATTCAATTTATGACTTATGTTCTGGAGTAGCCTGCTCCTATTTTACAAAAAAGGTATATATTGAACTCTAAATGTTCTGCTTTAAAGTGTATCATGAATTTCAGTGGATGAATACCAACTGGAGAACATCCAGAAAAAGCAAACAGGAGAGTGAATGATTTGGAAATGATCTCTTAAGAGTAAAATTTAAGAAATAGAAAATATTTATTCTGGAGAAGAGAAGATCCATGCTGTACATTCAAATTGTCTATTAGTGTAAAAAACATAATTTGATTGAATCTTTATAGAACCAGAAAGGTTAACATCGTTATTAAAAGAAAATTATGTTAAAATACTTCTAGACAAATATCTTTTACTAAATAGTTCTTTGCCATTGGACAAATGCTTTAATAATAAATTCAACTTTTGTACCTTATCCTCTCCACCCACTTCATTGTATCAAAAGGCACGTGTGTTTCTGAAATGCTTTATTTCAGTAATGGCTTCCATCATCCGATAATGGAGAGGACACCATTATATATCCTAACTTGGCCACATGTAAACCATCTACCTATTCCTCTTGCTCCTGCTTTCCACTAAGAACAAAACTAAAACAAATGGCCCTAACTAGTTTGGCTCAGTGGATAGAGTGTCAGCCTGTGGCCTGAAGTTCCCCAGGTTTGATTCCAGTCAAGGGCATGTATCTTGGTTGCAGGCACATCCCCAGTGGGAAGTTTGCAAGAGACAACTGAATCGATGTTTCTAACTCTCTATCCCTCTCCTTTCCTCTCTATAAAAAATCAATAAAATATATGTTTAAGAAATTAAAAAAAAACTAAAACAAATGGCAAATGTAGCAAGAGCAAAATACAAGTCAACTCTTTATTTAACTCCACATTCTCCTTCTCTCCAGTTCTTTCTAACTAGGTGTCTTTCTGAATAAATTGTTGTGTACTTAGTGAGACACTGTTAAAGCATATCATTATCAAATTATTAATTTAGTCAATACTATGATACATTAGTAGTGATAAATATAAAAGACTTAGTGTTTTTTAAAGGATATTTATGGGTGCCCAGTTGATATGGCTCAGCGGTTGAGCCTCAGCCTATAAACCAGAAGATCATGGTTCAATTCCTGATCAGGGCACATGTCCTGGTTGTAGGCTTGATCCCTAGTGTGGGTCATGCAGGAGGCTGCAGAACAATGATTCTCTCTCATCATTTATGGTTCTATCTCTCCCTCCCCTTACTCTCTGAAATCAATAGAAATATATTTATATATTTAAAAAATAATCTTCATGGATAAAAGATGAGGGAGGCGTTATTAACTGCGCATGTGATGAAGACCTAAGGATATTGGCTGATGATGAAATCAATGAGAATCCTCAATGGTTTGTGCCAACCAGGATAATTAGTACATAAAATTTAATTATATAAAATTCGGGTATGTAAGTAAAAATAATAATTTTTCTTAATTTCCATATTAAGTTTTTAATCATAAAGGATAAGAGATTTATTTTTATCTAACTCGGAAAATCATAATATATCCCACATTTGTCAAGAGTTTTGTTTAAATTATAGGATCTGTCATGGTTTTAGGTACTATAGAGGTGGAGTATTTTGCGGTGTGTTTATTTATTTATTTAATATATATTTTATTGAGTTCAGAGAAGAAGGGAGAGGAAAAGAGAAATAGAAACATCAATGATGAGAGAAAATTAGCTGAGGATCGAGCCAGCAACCTGGTCATGTGCCCTTGACTGGAATTGAACCTGGGACCCTTCAGTCAACACTCTGTCTACTGAGCCAAAGCAGTTTTAAATATTTATTGTTGAAATTATTACATATATCTCCTTTTTTTCTTTCATTGATCTCTTATATCTTGACCCACTGTTCCATCCCCCTAACCTCAGGGAATTCTTGAGTGATTTGTCCATCCAGATAGGTATTAGAACTTCCCTTTTCCCACCAGGTTTTTGATCTGAAGGCATGGTGGACAACCACTGAATTGTGGTTCTTTTCCAGCCATTTGACCTCATAAGCTCTGATAGGTATTCCTAGTGTATCCTTAACATTCTTGAAGGAGCAGGTGAAACCTTCTAATGCATGTGTGTTAAAGCTGGGTCCTAAAGAGTTCTGTACAGCTATGGATGATTCCATATTTCTTAACCCAAATATTTATTCTTTCTTGAAGTCTTGTTACCTTTCTGTCTCTAATTTTACAGAAGTGTGTTGATTCTCCTCCACATTTCTGCTCTGAGATGTCTTATACATCCTTGGGGTCATGCAGCCTGACAGAATATTAACCTCAGTTATAACTTCCTTTTCAAAAAATATATTTCTATTTATTTCAAAGAGGAAGGGAGGGGAAGAAAGAGATAGTAACATCAATGATGATAGTAACATCAATCAATTATTGATTGGCTGCCTCCAGAACACCCCTACTGGGATAGAGCCCCCAATCCAGGAATGTGCCCTTGACCAGAATTAAATCTGGGACTCTTCAGTCCAAAGGCCGCTGTTCTAATCCACTGAGCCAAAACCAGCAAGAGCAGTTATAAATTTCTTAAACTCTCTTCTCTTCTCTCCTTCCAATTTGGAGAAGCTATTTCTATTCTCACCATTTCTTTTTCTTAAACTTGAGGATTATTCCTTAGAAACACTCTTTGACCTGAAGTCTTATACCTCAGATATATTGAAATAAGGACCCTGACTAATTTCTGAATGAATTGAGAAATAAGGAGCAGGAGGAGAATCAAAACATGCCCATAATTCCCAAGTGAGTATGCTAATTTAATCCCAAATTAGACTGTGTTACAACCAAATCAAAGTGACATTGAACAGAAGTCTGTGCTGATACCTGGAATGCAATGATTAAATTTTAGTTTAACTGGGGAAAACATCCCAGAAGAGGTTAATTTAAGTCTGCATTTTTTATCATCTGAAAGTAAGTTCACCTATACATAAAATATTAATTTTTATTTTACCTTTTTACTCCATTTCTGATCCTCTAATATAAATAGGAATTATGGTCTACATAGCCACATAAAATCCCTGCTGATGTCTTATGAGCAGATATTTTCATTTTTTCACAATGGCTACTTCCATTGCTTCTTTCTGATGAAATTGCTTAGATCTAAGGAGATTGCATCCTCAAAAAAGGCCATCTTAATGTAAAATTAACACTAAGAGAAAATAAATTTCATCTTTGTAGTACAAGATGACATTTCTATAAAACTTGAATGAAAAATGTCAAAGATGAAAAGAGTGAAAAAGTCAAACATTTCAGTTAAAATGTTAGAAAACTACACACACACACACACACACACACACACACACACAGTGTATGATTCCATTCCACTTACATAACACTCTAGAAAAAGAAAAAATCTACACTTTAGTGATTATAAGTGGGTACCTGAGGCAGAACAGGTACCCACTTATAATTATAGTTTCAGAATGGGACCTATGGGATTTTTTTTTTGTAGTGTTTTATGTCTTAATTCTGGTTGTGATTTTATCTATACTAAGAATAGAGGAATATGCAAATTTTCCAGGACACCATCACAGTAACAACCAATCAGCAGTCTGTGTGCACAACAGGTGCAGGTGGGTGGGGGCTTGCAGCATCAGGGGTGAGGCTAAGGTGGTGGGGGTGGGGGGCTCCGCATAGCTGCACCAGGAGAAGACCTGATTGGTAGCCACTGTGACTGCTATGAGGGTCGGAGAGAGAGACAGGGCCTGATAAGTAGCTGCTGCAGTTGCTGTGAGGCCTGAAGAGAGAGACAAGGCCTGATCATCAGCCCTCATGGCTGCTGAGAGTTCTGGAGGGAGACGCAGGGCCTGATCAGCAGCCCCTGCAGCTGCTGTGCCATGGGCCCAGGACAGGGCTCATGCAGGGGGCAACCAATTGGTGTGTCCTCTCACATTGATGTTTCTCTTTGTCTTTCCCTCTCTCTTCCATGCTCTCTAAAAATCAATGGGAAAATAGACTCAGTGAGGATAGGAAGGTAGAAAGAAAAAAAGAAAGAAAGAAAGAAAGAAAGAAAGAAAGAAAGAAAGAAAGAAAGGAAGAAAGGAAGAAAGAAAGTTCATATCCTATGAAAGAGACATCTTGAAAATGCCTAAAATTGTCCTTTTTTTGTGATGAAGGGACTGGAGTCCATGCTGATGAAAATACCTTGGCACCTGAGAGAGTCGAGGGCTGGTAGCTGTGGCGGCCTGCAGTGGCAGTAGCCATAGCATCAGGGTGATGGGGATGGTGCCTTCCCCTCATCAGCCTGCTGGCCTTCTGCAGAGTAAGGCCAGACTATCACTTAAGTCTGCTTGCCCTAAGGAGTGGGCCTAAGCCATCAGTAGGACATCCCCTGAGGGCTCTCAGACTGTGAGAGGGGTCAGGCTAGGCTGAGGGAGCCCCCACTGAAGGAATTTTTGTGCACTGGGCCTCTAGTAAATATGTAAATTTCAAATCAAAATAGGTTCATTGTATTGAATGTAAATAATACTTCAGTGAACTTAGAAAAAATAAATCACTACATTTTTTTCTTTTAAAATATTCTTTCTTTTCTTATTTAGCATTGGTCCTATAAAACTAAGTGCATGCGTAAAACATTTTCTGTTTAGATATTTTCTTTTAAAATATTATATTACCTTCTACTCACAAGTTTCACTGAAATTTTAAACTCACACTAGAGGCCTAGGGCACGAATTTGTACAGCAGTGGGGTCCCTTAGCCTAGCCTGCAGGATGGGGCCAAAACTGGCTCTTTGACATCCCCTGAGGAGTCCCAGGTTGCATGCAGGCCAGGCTGAGGAGCCCACCAGTGCACTATCTGGATGGGGAGGGATACAAGAGGTTGGCCAGCCAGGGAGGGACTTTGCGAGGGTTCTAAGGTGTGTCTGGCCCTCAGTCCTGATTGGTCAGATCCCAGCAGCAAGCTAACCTATCAGTTGGAACATCTGCTCCCTGGTGGTCAGTGCACATCATAGGTTGAGCAGCTTTAGTATATTATTAGCATATTACACTTCAATTGGCTGAACAGATGACTGGACTACTGGACACTTAGCACATTAGGCTTTTATTATTTAGGACAACTAATGCATGCACAATATGTGCATCTATATCTATATACAAAAATTGGCATGAAACCCAAAGTATCAGATGTGTAATTTTCCAGTTCTCATGAGCAGATTTTTATTTGCATAGGCAAATCTGGACATGTAATAATTTGGCTGTCAGCTACAAATACATTCCACAGTTAAGTGTCCTCAGCTACTCTTCCTAAGCTGTTATTAAAGGGCCACTCCTTTGGAAATACAGGATACCTATCTCTGATATTATTGAACAATAAATACTGTTACACAATATATATTAAACACCTAATTAAAATTCATAATATATAACACAATGCTATATGTTATACTATCCTATTTGTCATTGTATAAAATTATTACTGTTTATATATATAAAGTTATTAAAACTTCATCCGATTGAAATTTGTATTTAAATTAATATGTTCAAAACAAACACCTATTAACAATTTACTATTTAATTATGTTATTAAATAACACATATTTTTGAAATGTGTATATTGCATAGGTTAAGTTAATAATATGTTTTCTGTAATTATCTTTCTTTTGATAACCTAAAGATTTGAAAGTCTTGTAAGTATAAAATTTAAAAAAATAGTAAAACTACACTTATGCACTGAAAATATGATGTTATTTTAAGTTTAAATATATGTAAATATAAAATTATACAACATATGTAAAATTATAATTTCAAAATCCAATGGAAAGAAAATGTTTCAATATTAACGACCAATATAGCTGTCAACTAATGAGATAAAAAGATTTGTGCTAATGTTTTTTTTAATTTTTATTATTATTTTCCATCCTCACCTGAAGATATTTTTCTATTGATTTATTAGGAAGAATGAAAGAGAGAGGGAAAGGCAGAGAGGAAAACTGATGTGAGAGAAACACATTGACTGGTTTCCTCCTGCATGCACCCTGACCAGTGCCTGGACCAGTGAGGAGCCTACAACCAAGGTACGTGCCATTAACTGGAATTGAACCCAGGACCTTTCCGTCAGTGGGCTGAACCTCTACGCACAAAGCCAAACTGGGTAGTAGTGTGTGTGTTTTTTTTTGTGTGTTTGTTAATCTGTTTTTTAAATCCTGGTGGTTTGAGTATTTAAATTCCAAGTGAGTTACATATTTTCATAAAACATAACTTTTAACAAACATACCAATTTAAATGACAAGTACTTTTGTTCCTTAGTTGAGTGCCATTTGCATGTAGATAAGCTTAACAAGTTGTCAAACATATACCGTCTTTTTACTTTAAGAATATATTTATTTCAAAAAACACTGGAGCTTTAATGAGATTTGCCAAATTGTAGCTTGGATTGTTACCATTTTTCTCCTTAATGAAATACATTGTGTGTATCAAAGTCAAACCTATTGATATAACTCTAAGTAATGGTGAAATAACTGATCTCACTCTGTTCCCAATAATAATTATGACTGTTTAATAAAATAAAGTGTGTATGTATGTGTCTGTGTACAAGCATATATATTCATTTAAATGTACTAGAGAAAAAAATAAATCAAACAAAAATTAAGAAGGTATTGAACAAAATTAGAGAAATATTTTAAATGTGTATATAATGAGTACTAACATATAAATATAAAATAACCTATCTAATAAAAGAGAAACATGCAAATTGAGTGTAACTCCACTACACCCACCAGCCAATCAGGAGTGAGTATTGAAATTAACCCAACCTAGATGGCAGGGGCCATGGAGTTGGAGTGAGCAGGAGCTTTGGGTTGCCCTTGGTGAAAGAGGAAGTCAAGCTTCCCACCCACCCTGGCTGGCCCTGGCCTCTCCTCAAGGCTACAAAGTTTCAAATATAGAAGATAAATAAATCCAAGCAAAAAAGGAGGGGCTGGGAGCCGTGGCCAGCCTGCAAACAGCCATCGGCCTGACACCCAGGCTGGCCAGGCACCCCAGCAGGACCCCCAATCTGATCCAGGACACCTTTCAATGCAAACCAGCTGGACCCCACCTGTGCACCAGGCCTCCAACTATACTAATAAAGGGGTAATATGCTAATTAGATTGGGAGACCTTCCAGAAGACCTTCCGGACATTTCTCTGGACAAAGCCATGGTGGTGGGGCCGAGGTAAAGACAATTAGAGGCCAAGAAGAGAGAGCAGTTGTGAGTGATCAGGCAAGGATGGGATGGCAGTTGTGAGTGATCAACCTGGTGGGGGATGGGGGTATTGGGGCAATGGCTGTAAGTGGGGGGTCAGTTAGAAGTGATCAGGACAATGCAGGGAGGCAGTTTGGAGTGAGCAGGCCAGCAGGGGAGGGAAGGTGAGGGTGAGCAGGCCGGCAGGGGGAGGCAGTTGGGGGTGGGCACACTGGCATGGGGGGCAGTTGGAAGTGATCAGGCTGGCATGGGGGAGCTTTTGGGGGTAAGCAGTCCAGCATGCAGAGTGTTTAAGGGCAATCAGGCAGGCAGGCAGGCAGGTGAGCGGTTAGGAGCCAGCAGTCCCAGATTGCAAGAGGGATGATGGGGTTCTTCCTTATCCCAGCCTGGGACACCTCAGGGGTTGTCCAACTGCTGGTTTAAGCCCAGGGCCTGTGGGCATGGCCAGCCTGGGTGAGGGGCTGATGGTGGTTTGCAGGCTGGCCACACCCCTATTGGGGTGAGGATCCCTGCTGAGGTGTGTGGCCAGCATGGACAAGGAAATGAAGGCCCTTTGGGGGCAGTTTGCAGGCCAACCAAGCCCCCGGCTGTGTCTGGAAGGTCTCTGGAAGTTCTCCACTCTAATTAGCATATTATTATTTTATTAGTATAGATATGTGTAGTGCATATAAGCACATACATACGTATATACTAGAAATTAGATACAGAATATTTATATATTTATCTATATGTATATATTTTGAGGTGTACTCTATGCTATATATTTCTACACATGTATATAGAGAGTAAGAAAACTAATGTCAATAAGAATTTTTTAAAGGAAATACAAGTTACTTTTGGTAATAAACACAGCATCTTTGAAAAGTAAAATTACTATTAATTATATAAAAAGGACACAGTCTCACTTGTAATTAGCAAAGTGCTAATTAAAACATCAATGTAATCTTAACTAAGAGTGACTATAATTTAGGCCATAAAATGAATAACATCTAAGGAGATATGTGGTAAGTAGAAATACTAAGAGCCAGCAATACCATGGAGGAACTTTGGGGATATTGCCAAGTGAGAAAAGGTTACAGTAATCAGAAAATGATTAGGATTACATGAGGTATTCCGAGTCTGTTAGTAAACATCTTGCTCACTGAAGACCTGTTTTGTTATTTTTTTTTCTTAAATATATTTTATTGATTTTTTACAGAGAGAAAGGGAGAGAGATAGAAAGTCAGAAACATCGATGATAGAGAGACATCATCAGCCGCCTCCTGCACACCCCACAGTGGAGATGTACCCGCAACCAGGATACTTGCCCCCAACCGGAATCGAACCTGGGACCTTTCAGTCCGCAAGCCGACGCTCTATCCACTGAGCCAAACCAGTCTTGGCTGAAGACCTGTTTTATTACAGCTTGTGGGTCATAGTCACTAAAAATAAAATAAAAGTGGACATCCCATTTTCCTTGCCACAGCTATCTAAACCCATTGCTACAAGGGCAGAGACCCCAGAGGGAGAAGGATAGGAAAATAAGCCAAATATCATTAGCACTAAAAAAGATGCAATGACAAAAAAAAAAATAGAAGAAGGAAAAAAAATAGGAAAGCATTTATATTCTATCATTCACTGGCAAAGTTTGAGAGTTCTTGCATTTTAGCCACTAGTGATATCACTAAATTTTCTTACATTTACATATTATTTTTAAATATTTTATTAGCTTTAAAGAAATACAATGTTTTTATATAATCCTAACAGTGGGTTGCTGCAAAATATTTGTAAAATATAGAAAAGGATAAATATGTAAACCATAGAAAGGAATTTTTTTAAAGCCATCATGAATAACGAAACCACCCAGCAGTCCTGGATTGTAAGAAGGATGTCCTACTGCTTCTTTAGTCCAGGATAAAGTAAAATATAGGCAACATATTTTTTCAATTTAAACAATTCTAAAATTTGACCATTCTTTTTATAAGGTTTATTCTATTGTGTTTGCTATTATAAATATAGTAGTAATGGTCTGCCTGGTGTGACTCAGTGGTTGAGTATTAACCTATGAACTGGAAGGTTTTGGTTCAATTCCCTATCACGGCACATGCCAGGTTGCAGGCTAGATCCTCAGTGTAGGAAGTAGAGGAGACAGCTGATCAATGATTATCTCTCATCATTGATATTTCTATCTCTCCCTCCTCTTCCTCTATGAAATAAATAAAAATATATTAAAAAATACACAGTAGTAATTAATGCCCATCTTTTACTTAATAGCTATTTCTAAATAACCATGACATTGAGAAGCAATGAAATAACATAAAATATTATAAGAAATCCTATCTAACAAAAGAGTAATATGCAAATTGACTATACTCTGCCAAACCCACTAGCCAAGCCCACCAGCCAATCAGAGAAAGTATGCAAATTAACCAAACCAAGATGTCTACAGGCCACAGAGAGAGCAGGAGGGAAGCTTGTGTTGCTCCTGGCGATGGAGGAAGCCAACATTTCCACAAACCCTGGCCACCCAGGCCTCCGCTTAAGGCAACAAAGTTTCAGTGGCTGTGCCAGCAGAAGGCTTGGCTCGGCTCCAGGCTACAAAGTTTCAATTGTAGAAGATAAATAAATCCCAGATATCAGGGTCTAAACTTGGGTTGCTGGGGGGCATGGCTGGCCTGCAAACCACCACAGGCCCCTCGCCCAGGCCACTCCACACCCCAAGGGAATACTCACCCTGATCCAGGACACCCTTCAGGAAAAAATGAGCTGGCCCCCCAACCTGTGCACCAGGCCTCTATCCTTTTTTTATAAAAGAGTAATATGCAGATGACCATCACTCCAACACACACGATGACTGCCCCCATGTGGTCAAAAGATCCTGCCCCCTTGTGGACACAGATGGCCACCACAAGATGGCCCAGCAGGAGAGGGAAGTTGGCATGGACCAGGCCTTGCAAAGGAGGGCAGTTGGGGGTGACCAGGCCTGCAGAAGAGGGCAGTTAGGGGCAAACAGGCTGGCCGGAGAGCAGTTAGGCATCAATCAGGCTGGCAGGGCAGTGGTTAGGGGGTGATCAGGCTGGCAGGCAGAAGTGGTTAGGGGCAATCAGGAAGGCAGGCAGCAAGCAGTTGGGAGCCAGCAGTCTTGGATTTTAAGAGGGATCCCAGATTGGAGAGGGAGCAGGCTAGGCTGAAGGATACCACCCCCCCCACGAATTTGTGCACCAGGCCTCTAGTATTATAATAATAAAATAAAATCATTTTTCAAACAAGCAGATACTTTTCAAAGTGTTGGGTATTTTAAAGATTTTTAATACAAATTATTTGATTAAATTTGAAAGCTTTTTTACATTATATTTTCAATACTAAATATTAATTTTTATTAAGTACTGAACTTTGTGACTTGTCTCTTCCACAAAGATACTGCTGCTTTTTTTTCACTCCTGCTCTCCCGTTTCCTTCTCTCTCTCTCATATATGCATACAATCAATTCCCGTTATCACAGATTCTGTATTTTTAATTTGCCTATTTGCTAAAATCTATTTGTAATTCCAAAATCAATACTTGTAGAGCATTTACAATCATTCCTGGTTGAAAAATTTGAGTCATCTCGCATATACATTACAGTTGAAATTAACCAAGACTACAATTTGCCTTCTTGCTTTCTTTTTCACACTGTAAACAGGTGTCTTTTACACAGTTTAGTGCAAAGTTTTTGGTATTTCTGTGCTTTGTGCTGTTCAAAATGTCTCTCAAGCATAGTGCTGAATTGTCTAGTGTTCCTCAGCTCAAGAAGGTTTTGGTGTTTTATGAGGAAAGTACATGTGTTAAATAAGCTTCATTCATTCAAATGGTAGATTATTAGCTGTTAATTCGGGGTTAATGAATCAACAATAGGCATTAAATATGGTGTCTTAAAACAGAAACACATATCTCAAAAAAGTTATATATTAATTGGTTGGTAAAATGTAACCAGAGTCTAGCAGGAACCTATCCCTGTATTTCCCCTAGAAGCAATGGTTCAGTATATATTCATATATATGCGGGTGTGTGTATGCATGCATAGTAGCTAATCTGTATTCCATCATTTCTTTACAATTGTTTTTTACATTCCTTGCTGTTTTACTTTTATAGCTTATTTTTGGATAAATAGGAAAACTCCTTTGCATTTTTTCGTTTACTTTACACATAGGAAACTTCTTCCTGCCCCATGAACTAGTGCATCTGTGCTCATATTTTCTTATAGTTGAATGATTTTATTGCATCGAACTCTTTAATACATCTGGATTTTATTTTTTCATATAAGGTGCATAGCGCTGTTGTTCAAGAAACCTGCTCTGTAATTAGAACGTTTCCTTTTGTTCCACATGCCAAAGGCAAAAGGAACTAATAGCCGTGGGTCCTGGCACATCTATGACTCCTTTTGAAGCTACGTTGCTGTTAATTAAATAAATACCCCATGATTGGTAAAAGATGACTTCCCAGCTCGCTCGCTCTCCTGAAGACTTGAGGTTGGGAAATACTATCAACTTTATAAGAAGCCAGGTAAAATATTTTAGTTTTAGTTTACGGCTTGTGTGGAGATGTGTTGCTTATTGCTTATTTTGCTCAGGGCATTTTATTTGGTATGAGCATTGGTGAGGCATGCATTTTGCATTTTTTTGAGACTAAGTTCTCAACATTTGACTAGACGCTTTTAGCCTGGGTGGTCCTTGGAATGGGACACCAGCATGCTGCCCCAGATATCAAATTGTCCCTGGCAGGCAAGACAGGAATTGACATTGGCTATGTTCCTTGGGTCTGGCCACAGAGCATGGGCAAGAATCATTCCAACTTAGCTGCCTAGTGCATGGATCACCTCCATCAAAGTTCTGCATTTGTTGTTTGAAATAAGCAATCTAATCCACTAATCCTCCTATCTCCTTCCCTTACCGAGTCCTTCCTTTGGAACGCCAAAGACATGATGAAAAAGAACTTGAGATAAATCTTTGTGACAAGCTGTCTTAGCTCAAAAGCCGAAGAAACACTGCAGTCTCCTTTTAAATGTGTATGTCAACTTGCACTTGGCATTCATTATAAACAGCTCTGGGAGCCAAGAATCCAGTTTTAGGAGAACAGCATGAGTAGCAGTGTAAATACTGCATAGGACACGAAAGTCTCCTGCAAAGCACAATTGTTGTCAATATCTATCTGGAAATCGTTCCCATTAAGACATTCTTACTGCAGTGTGTTTTAGGCTCCTCGCTGTAATGAAAGGATTCTACTTCTAGTGATCTCAATCTTTCTATTTTTTTCATAAAAAAGGGGAGGAAGGAATATGCTTTCTCTCAAGTTTTCAAACTACACAAACCAACAAATCTTTAGCAGAAACTGAAGGCTCTATGGATACTCAGAACATGATTCTCCTATTTCTCAGAGAAAAATGTCACCAAATGATTAAACCAGAGTATCAATAATAAATTGTTGAACAACATAGCTAATAAAGAGCCGGGAAGAAACTATCTGCTATCTTTGAAGACTAACAAGCTGGTTTCCATAACTTGGATTAAAAAAATGTATTTTAATTTTGTTTTGTTTTTGCATTTTCTCAGACTGGGCTTTTCTCCAACAGCTTTCTTGATGAACTACAGACTATCAGATAATTATTATTGAATACTATATTCTTCATGTGGTTTCACTACACACAAAAAAAAGAAAGAAAGAAAGAAAGAAAAATAATTCTATGACAGCTCTGGCTGATGTGGTTCAGTTGAGTCCCCTCCCATGCAACCAAAGGTCACTGGTTAGATTCCCTGTCAGGATACACACCACAGGTGCAGGTTTGATCCCATCTGGACACCTATAGGAGACAACCAATCCACGTTTCTCTCTCTCCCTCACCCATCTTCTCTCTCTAAACTCAATAAAAATATACATTAAAAAAATCTAACAGATATTACCAAGGGCATTCATTAAATCTTTATGTCACTTTGTATTATAATATAGATCCACCTAACCTGGCCATTCTAATATTCTCTACCCTCAAAACTGTATCCTCTCATTTAGTCGCATCCTATTCCATCTACAGCTGCGCTCACTTATTTGGGCTGACCTCTGATAATTTGATTCATCATCTTTCGTCAGTTTACAATTTTAATGTCTCTACAGTTTTTCTGCATTGAAACATTAATAACTTGAAAATTAAGTAGTTACACAATTTGTTATGGTTATGGGAACTGGGTGTGTTTCTCCAAATAAATTAAGTGCCCTGAGGGATGACTAACATTCTTTTTTTTTTAAGATATATTTTATTGATTTTTCACAGAGAGGAAGGAAGAGGGATAGAGAGTTAGAAACATCGATGAGAAACAGACATCGATCAGCCACCTCCTGCACGCCCCCTACTGAGGATGTGCCCACAACAAAGATACATGCCCTTGACTGGAATCGAACTTGGGACCCATCATTCCGAAGGCCGACGCTCCATCCACCAAGCCAAACTGTTTTCAGCGACTCACATTCTTTTATTTCTCATTTCTAAAACACATAGCTGAAAACAACTTGCATTTAGGAAAGTGGCAAAGAGAGTCCATGATAATTGGTGATGATGGTAACAATTAACAAATGAATTGTACATTTATCGTAAGGTAATCAACAGTAACAGAAAGAAATCTTCATAGAAAGAGCTTATCAAAAATCAATTTTGATATTTTAATTTTTGAATTAGTGGCCTGTTTATCCAAGGAACTTTGAAGAGAGCAGGGACACGGTGAAAAGAGCTCATTAAGGAAAATTATGCAGGTAAGATGATGGAGAGGAAGTTTTGCTTTTCCCCAACTGATCATGTTGATGTTTCGCCAAAATAAAAATACATAGATATTTAGTAAATAAATAAAATTATTTCAATCCAAAAGAATGTAATGTAAAATGTATGTCTTTGGCTGATTGCGGTAACAATTGCAAAAATACAAGGTGGGCTAAGAAGATCTAAATAGGACAGAGATGTGTCCAACAGAGCCTCTTCCTTATACCCCTTGAATCCACTTTGTCCTCCATTAAGTCCAGTCTTTACAGAGCCTTTAAAGCAGTGGTTCTCAACCTTCCTAATGCCGCAACACTTTAATACAATTCCTCATGTTGTGGTGACCCCCAATCATAAAATTATTGCTACTTCATAACTGTAATTTTGCTACTATTATGAATCATAATGTAAGTATCTGTTCTCCGATGGTCTTAGGCGACCCCTGTGAAAATGTTGATCGACCCCCAAAGGGGTCATGACCCACAGGTTGAGAAACATTGCTTTAAAGTGACGATTGACTGTATACACCCCAAAACAATGAACAGAGCAGGATTAATGGAAGAATCTCTTACTATAGCTGTAAATGGCTTGAGGCCATATTGTTAGTTACCCTTTCACTCCTCCAGCAGCCCCCATCTACCCTGTGGGCTCACCCCAGATTCGCATCATCACATCATCAACTATTAGAAGTCCCAGGTTGCTTTGTTCTTTGTCAGCCTGTGGTTCTTGCAACTGATTATTATTCCAGGGAACTGAAGCAACAAGAGATGCACAGTGCATCTCAGGAGTTCCAGATTTCCTCAGGGATCACCCTTCTGTGTTCCTGTCACTGTATGGACATAAGGATATTCAAATCACCAAGTGGTATTCTTACCTACAAATTCAGTTGAATCCTTTCTATGTAATGTCTTGGGTACATTTCCTCTATGGGAACCAAATTATCAAATTCAGTTGATTCTAAAGTCATAGGGATCAACACCACACGTTCTAAAACTGAAACACTGAGGGTGCTGGCAAGAATGTCCAATCCTACTTCAAACTCCTGATTTTTGGGCTGTGTATTCCAGCTATTGATGAAGCAGGGATATATATCAGATGGATTGGTGCGTGCCCCACATGACCGAGCGCCGGGTTCAGGGTTTTGCTGGAGCCAGAGTATACTGAATTATGAAAGGCAAACTTATACAACTCTGTTCAACTTGCAAAATCTTTTCCCCAAATGCTGAGTTTCAGAGACATCATTTTAGTGGCTTGAAATTAGCCATGGTGGGAATACTCATACATGCAAATTGCAAATGTACAAATCAATGCCTATTTATGTTTGTATGTACTTATGTATTTATTTATTTAAGTCATTCATTCATTGGAAAGCCAATTGTTCAATTTTTATCAGCACATCACTGGTATTGCTTCAATTAATGCAGGCACTTGTTCAGTAGCTACCAAGATACCTTCTGATCTTTATTCCATCATTCTAGTGGGCTTGCAGCGCTGGATGAGATGGTATCTAGTAGGAGCAATGGGTCTAATAGTAAAATGCATTTTTTTCATGTTTTTGTTACTATAAAATGGTCACATGGTCTAGGAAAAAGATGTGCAGGATCCAATTCTAAAAAACAATCAGTAATTTACAAGGAAATAGACAGTGGTACTGACAGCCAGATAGGTCTTAATTTGGACAAATATCTGATTAAGATCTTATCACTTCTAGCCCTGACAAATTATTGAAAGGGTGCAGTGTAATCAACTGCCATTACCTGGGTGGTTAATCTCCTCGAAGTACTGTGTTATCACGTGAACAGCGTTGGTTTCTGCTGGGAGCAGGCTAAGAATTCAGCACTGCTAGTTCCTGCCTTCACTAGACTCAATGACAGGAATCCATGTTTTCAGCTGATGTGTGTTTACCCTTTTCATCATTGCCATTTCATTTTTGGCCTCAGTTGCTAGACTTTGTGATAATAAGGAGGGAGGCTGATTTATCTCTCTTGTAGTCATCCTGACTACCGTATTTTCCAGTGTATAAGACAACTTTTTAACCCAGGAAAATCTTCTCAAAAGTCGGGGGTCATCTTATACACCGAGTGTCATCTTATAGGGCGGGTATATCCCAAACTCTATTTTAACTGGAAAAGTTGAGGGTTGTCTTATACACCCAGTCATCTTATATGCCAGAAAATACAGTAACTAGATTTTGAGTATACTTCTGCTTGGACAAGCTTTGAAAGTTACTAATATAAAACCCCAAGATCTGCATACACTGTGCTCACTCCCATATAGCCATTCACATGCCTCCTCTCAAAGCTTCCTTGCCTCTGATCTGTCAGTTTGTTGCTTCCAGAGCCCTAAATCAAACAAAACTTAATTCACTGCCTAGGATTCTGTATATATACATACTGCACGCTACTTGGCTTCTCTAAAGTACATACAACCAAGTATATTGCTTTGAGTCTAAATGAAAAGACACCCTCTCCCTTCATTATTGTTCTTGGAACAAAATCCCCAGGAATGAAGAGAAATGGAATATTCAAACCACAGCAAAGAAGCTTTTGTAGTTGGAGCTAAGGAAGGAGAAAGGGGGAAGTGAGAAGAAAATCTGGTCAGAGAGGTGGCAGGTGCTCTGAAAACAAACAGCCTAGAGTAGTATGGACATTTCCCCCAAAATTTTACATATTTTGAAGGACATTTCAATTACTTTTTTATATTACCATTTTATCCCCTCTTTTACCTCTGTTATTTTCCCCTCCCTCTCTCCCTTCATCCTTTTCTCTCTCCCTTCTTCTGTTCCTCCCTCTTTTCTTCCCTCCTTCTCTCTCTCTCTTTTTTATTCCTTTTTTGAATGAAAAACGTGATGTTGAAACAAAGTGTGATCATTAAATACTTCCTAAGATGATCACTGTATTGGCTACTTTAAGAGTTAGTAGCAGTATTGTATCACACTGCTGGAATGAGCAATATTCTAGAGCTGTGGTCAGCAAACTGCAGCCTGCGAGCCATATACGGCTCTTTGGCCCCTTGAGTGTGGTTCTTTCACAAAATACCATGGCCTGGGCGAGTCTATTTTGAAGAAGTGGCATTAGAAGAAGTTTAAGTTTTAAAAATGTGGCTTTCAAAAGCAATTTTAATCTTTGAACTGTTGATATTTGGCTCTGTTGGCTAATGAGTTTGCTGACCTCTGGTCTAGACCAATTTAAGCATCACAACCACCTCACTAGCAAGAGAACTTGCAGAAATATCATCACCTTCTACATCTTCTTATCTAATGCAATACTCTTAAACAGTGGACAGTCAACTTCTTTATGAAATGTAGTCATTGAAATCCTATTGCTTTAATGAAACATTTTTTTTCCTTCATTTTATTAAGATACTCTTACATTTGTAGATAGCGGTGGTTGCTCTAAACTTCTTGTTCTGACTTGAAATCTATATTACTGACACTTTCATCCACTGGTATTATTTATGTTCTCTGGAAAAGAGAAGATAAAAACTTGCTCCCAAATCAAGTAGTCCTTCAGATACTTCCTCATATTTACCATTGAATATGAATTAAGAAAATGCTACCACTTTTATCACCTCATTTACATTTCTTTTGCAGACTCCATGGAGACTGGTGTTAAACATGTATATAGAAATGGAAATATATCTAGCAATAAAAAATCTGCTTCCTTATCTCCCCAACCACAAGAAGAAGCCCTGACTCTAATTAATGTTCCACAAATTATGTCTTGATATATTTAGATAGATTGCAGCCTGCTAAGTGAAGGACTCAAAATGACAGGTAGCAAAGCTTTCACAACCATTCTAGCTAATCTGATTCCTCAATAGAAAACACAATAGTATGGTATTTTTAAGGTAGGAACCTTTTAATGATCATTTAAGGTATATTTAGAAGTTATTGTCATAAATTTGGTTTTGATGCATATTAATGGCCCAATGGGCTAAAACAATTGGCCCCATCTGATCATCTACATAATGTAAGTCCATTAGAATGTTCAGCTTCTATTTCGCAATCAATAAAATAGTACATCTGTATGTTCATTAATTTTTTTCTCATCTAATTAATCATTTGATTGCACTGTTATGGATTTTCAGATTCAGTTCTAAATAAGAAGATGAATGAGACCAACACTTATTTTCATGTCTCCAGAGATTACAGAAATTATTCAAAATCCTATATAATAAAACCCTAATATGCAAATCGACCAAATGGTGGAACGACCAGTTGCTATGATTTGCACTGACCCCAAGGGGCCAGACTCTCAATGCAAGAGCTGCCCCCTGGTGGTCAGTGTGCTTCCTCAGGGGGATTGCTGCTTAGCCAGAAGCTGGCCTCACACTGGCAAGCACAGCTGCTGTGACAGGAGCCTCTTCCACCTCTGTAGTAGCACTAAGGACCCCTCAGGGGATGTCTGCCTGGCGGGAGTGAACCTAAGCTGGCAGGGGGACATTTCCTAAGGGGTACTGGATTGAGAAAGGGTGCAGGCCAGGCTGAGAGACCCCTCCCCCTAGTGCACAAATACCGTGCACTGGGCCTCTAGTATATTTATAAACAGTGTCAGTCACTGTATTATGCACTGAAGGAGATGTTGAACAAGACCCTAGTCCACAGTTAAGAGATATCTAATGAACAATCCTATCTAATGAAACAGTAAATTGACCAGTCCTCCACTGCACTCACAAGCCATGCTGCCCAGACACGCCTACCAGCCAATCAGAGTGAGTATGCAAATTAACACAACCAAGATGGCTACTGCCACAGAGAGAACAGGAAAGAGAACTGGGTTGCCCCTGGTGATAGAGGAAGCCAAGCTTTCCACACACCCTGGCCAGTGCTTAAGGCAACAAAGTTTCAGTGGCTGTGCCAGCAGAAGGCTTGGCTCTTCTCCAGGCTACAAAGTTTCAATTGTAGAAGATAAATAAATCCAAGATACCAGGGACTAAACTTGGGTCACGGGGGGCTGGGAGGGTGGCCGGCCTCCAAACCACCACAGGCCCCTTGCCCAGGCCATCCTACTCCCCAAGGGAACCCCCACCTTTATCCAGGACACCTTTCAAGGCAAACCAGCTGGCCCCCACCTGTGCACCAGGCTTCTATCCTATGGAATAAAAGAGTAATATGCAGATTGACCATCACTCCAACACACAAGATGACTGTCCCTATGTGGTCACAAGATACTGCCCCCATGTGGACCTAAGATGGCCACAACAAGATGGCCAGCAGGGAAGGGCAGTTGGCAGGGACCAGGCCTGCAAAGGAGGGCAGTTGAGGGTGATCAAGCCTGCAGGGGAGGGCAGCTAGAGGTGACCAGGCCAGCAGAGGAGGGATGTTGGGGGTGACTGGGCCTGTAGGGAAGGGCAGTTAGGAGTGACCAGGCCCACAGGGTAGGGCAGTTAAGGGCAAACAGGCTGGCAGGGGAGCAGTTAGGCATCAATCAGGCTGGCAGGGAAGCAGTTAGGCATCAATCAGGTTGACAAGGGAGTGGCTAGGGGTGATCAGGCTGGCAGGCAGAAGTGGTTAGGGGGTGATCAGGAAGGCAGGTGAGCAGTTGGGAGCCAGCAGTCCTGGGTTGTGAGAGGGATGTCTAACTGCCCGTTTAGTCTCAATCCTACTGGGATCAGGCCTAAAGGGGCATTTGGACATCCCTCAAGGAGTCCCAGATTGGAGAGGGAGCAGGCTGGGCTGAAGGATACCCACCCAGCTGCATGAATTTCATGCACTGGGTCTCTAGTAGATTATATACCCTGTAGTTTTGCTCAAAGGTCAGAGCTGGAGCTAAAAATGTGAGAGTCTTTGAAGATGAGAAGTGCTTCCAAAAATGCTTTCCAATCTATACTCCAGAGAATCCAGTTCCTTCAGTCCTCACTATACATTCTACTTGAAAGATTTGGGAAAACTCACAGGAAAGGAGCTTGTAAATCCAGTTGTCACATTTCCAAAAAATTTATAATGAGTCCTCTTCTAAGAGAGGACCTGACAACATCTCACAGAATTGCTTTTTCTAGAAAGCAAGATTAGAAAACCCTAACATATATCCTATGTCCTTATAAATACCTTCCCTGGAATGTCACTAATACCAACATATTTGCAAATGAGCATGTATTTTACTATTAAACTACAAGATACAGAGGAAATCTGATCATTATAAAAGTTTGAGATTGCTAGCATTTTCTGGAGTATGCAAAACAAACAAACAAACAAAAAAAAACCACTAGCATCCTATCCCTTAAGAATTTTCTAGCAAAAACTGGAAGACCAATATACGTTAGCACCTCATTTTTCTAAGTCTGACTTGGCTTGCTATTTCCTTGTGCATCCCATAAATGACCCAAGGGGGGGGGGGGAAACAACAAAGAGAAAAAGCAGCGTGGCTTATCTAGATGCAAAAAGGCCCATCGATACATGTGAGTTTGCATGAGTTCCTTTGCATCATGTCTCTCAGCTTTATTTTGTCTGCTTTTCTCTGACCCCTTCAGACACAACAGGCCTCACCATTTGAGTTGTCAGGACAGATCTCTTGGGGCATCACCTTGTTTGTAAAACTGGGACGTTTTAAGAAAACACTGTCAAGCGACGATGAAAAAAAATGCATTCAGCTGTTCTGACCCTGCCGGGCTCGGGAGCACAATGGCTGGACAAGAAAAGGGTGGGGACAGGAGCTGCCAAGCAGCAGCACCTGCTGGGAGCACCAGGCCTTTTCTGGTTGGCTCACAATGGGACCCCACTCCTGCGGGCAGCCTTTTCCTGGCCACTGTTTGCTCCCTGGCTTTTATAAAAATGTCTTTCCCAGGTGAATCAAAGCTTATAAAGTGAGAAAGAAGGTACGAGGAGGAGCTGGCGTGATCTACTTGGGCAGTATTCAAATCAAAATAAACAAATGAGGGACTCCTGCCTTTAACTTACAGGCCATAGGGTGGGGGAGGGGAGAAGAACAAAGCTTTGGCTACTGTGTCTGCTGGAAATAATTAGCTCTGCCTGTTGAGAAAATAAAACGCTCTGTTTTTTTGAATTTATATTTCTTCATTTTTCATGGATCTGGATATGAAGCTTGTGGCTCCGTCCAGCCTGTGTGTGCCACCTACCTGACTCGTGCACAGGAATGTGGCTCCTCTGAACACAGGGGGTGCTGGATTTCATGGAGACATCTGGGCTCTGGCTCCTACTTTCTGCTGGTTCTAGGTAAGTGCTTACAGTGGTACCTTGAGATACGAGTTTAATTTGTTCCATAACCTCGAGGCTTGGGAAACTATGAAACGCTCCAGTCGCGGTAAACTGGTGGGTGTTGTGCGGCCGGCCAATCTGCACGATTACTGCTATCTCAAATGTTGCTCATATTTGAAAGCAAATATCACTTGTTCAATGGCTCCTATCTCAAAAATCTCGTATGATAGGGCACTCGTATGTCGAGGTACCACTGTGTTGGCATCAAACTGATTCGGCCACCTGCAGTACATGAGAATAAACTAAGGAGGGAGCTCAGATACAGAAGTGAATGGTTTTGCTCCCCCAAATACTATACTAGAATGAAAAGGCCAGGCATAGAATTCAGTAACCTGTATCAGGTAGGAATCAACTCCAAGCCAAGCAGAGAAGCGGGAGCAAAGAGATTTGTATTCCTTTGAAGAATCTTCTACCTAAACTTAATGGGGGAAATGTAAAGATAGGAAAGGAGAAAACCACCCACTTCAAAGCCCATTCCACACTGACCTCCTGACACTTCTTTTCCCAGGTACATTGAAAAGTGCAGTGTCCTGGCTCAGCTGGTGTGCCTCAGGGGTTGAACATCGACCTATGAACCAGGAGGTCATGGCTCAATTCCCCGTCAGGGCAGATGCTCAGGTTGCTGGCTCCATCTCCAGTAGAGGGCTTGTAGGATGCAGCTCATTAATGATTCTCTCATCATTGATGTTTCTATCTCTCTCTCCCTCTCCCTTCCTCTCTGAAATATATATATATATATATATATATATATATATATATATATATATATATAATTTATAAAAGTGCTTAGAGAATCATTGCGTTAGCTGGGATTTGGACATTTTAAGTAGATTATCTCATGATTAGACTAATAACAACCTACTAGTATCTCAGTGGATTTCCTACAAAAAATGAGGAAAAAATAAATCTCAGAACTTTAGAAATGTAACATTTTATAGTATAAATTATATTCTACTCTTTGCCTTTTTAAGCAACAAAAATGCCTAATGGGATCTCTTGTTCCAGAGAAGAACCGTGACATCTTCATTATACAGCGTGAGCAAGAGTATATTTATAGCTATGAGTACACAAAACCCAGAGTTTATTCTTATATTATTGTTTATTAAGCATGATAATATTTCCAACTATAACCCTACTTTTACCCCACACTGTATTTACCTTTATCTGGTATTCAGTCTGTTCAGCCCAACAAAGTCTCTATTTGAACACAGCAGTTAGATATGTATAATAAGAGTTCATATTGACTTTTTTTTTGATTGAATATTGATTTCAGAGAGGAATCAAGAGGGATAGAGAGAGAAAAACATCAATGATGAGAGTCATTGATTGGATGCCTTATGCATACCCCCTATGGGGGTGGGGGGGTCAATCCTGAAACCTGGGCATGTGCACTGACCAGGAATCAAACCCTGACCTCCTGGTTTATAAGTCAACGCTCAACAGCTGAGCCAAGCTGGTTGGGCCCATAGTGACCTTCTTAAATGAGGACCTTTGAACTGATTCCAAACCTGAGAGCATTATATGATATGACATTTTTCCTGTGACCCTGGAGTTTCAGAAATTTTAAGTTAGAAAATACCTGCACACACACAAAAAAAAATCTCAAGGATAAATCTATAGGATGTGTTCAATATTACTAATAACCTCATGGAGTTATGACCAAAAATTACTGTTGCTTAAAACTTAAATCAAGATAATTTATCAATATGTAGTTATTAAATCTACTAGAGGCCTGCTGCACAAAATTTGTGCACGGGTAGGGTCCCTAGGCCTGTCCAGCAATCAAGGATGATCCTGACTATCCCCCCCCTCCCGCCCACTGCCTTCCTTCTTTCCATGCTGCCCGCTGGTGATCAGTGCATGTCATAGCGAGCAGTAGAACTCCTGGTGGTCCCTTATTCCCATATGACTTGTGTCCTTATAAGTAGACCACCATGTAAAGACAGAGACACACAGGGAGAATGTTATGTGCTAAGGAATGCAGGGATCGGAGTTATGCAGCTATAAGACAAGGAATACCAAGATTGCCAATAAGCCACCAGGAAGGAGGCAAATGGCAATTCTCCAGAGCTTTCAGATGGAGCATGGCCCCGCTGACACCGTGGTATCAGACTTGTAGCCTCCAGAACTGTGAGACAATACATTGCGGTTGTTGGTGGCATTTTGTCACAGCGGCCCTAGGTACCGGATACACTCTTTAACCATCCAAAGGACCCACATCAAAGAGCGTGAAGGAGAAACAACCATGGAGGAGAGAAAAGCAAGATGAAGTCATGACAGCTGCCTGCTATAGGACTGTGAAATGCAACTGGCAGTGAGAGGGTGCTGGTGTTGCTACTGCCTGGCAAGTTATTTTAAGAATTAGGACTCAGAGTCACTTGGTGAAAAAGGGGAACCATGGGTAAAAGAGCTAAGTGACAACAAGGCTAGGATCCTTAATCCTAAGAGAATGGCCTGGTTTTCAATATTTCTGTGCAACCCCTCCATGTGTATGGCTCCGCCCTGTGCAAGATCCTCACGTAATACTTAGGGCCTATTTCTCAAAACAAAAGCAGAATTTAGTAAGCAAGGTAAATATGCAAGTGAGGACTGGAAGTTCTTTTGTATTTTTGCAAGCTATGAATCCCATTTTTTTGCTTCTCCTCTCTCTCTCTCTCTCTCTCTCTCTCTCTCTCTCTCGCTCTCTTTATTTATTGGTTTTTAAGAAAATTGCGAACACATACAATCTGAACATTAACTGAATTTAAAAACTTGATCTCTTATCTCACATTTGGTTCCAGGCAGTCCTAATCACCTCAATACATTAATTTCTAGAAAAAAAAAACTTCCTAAAATGATTTTAATTGGAACGTGAACAGTTTTAACAATAATAAGAAACTGGGAAAGAGGGGATGTCAGATTTGGGTAAAATACAAATCTAAATAATAAGACCTGATGAGGTATGAACCGTGCACTTTAAACAAATGTATTATTAAAAGCATTTGCTTCGTATTCAAACTCATTAAATCAAGTTCAATACTTTTTTTTTTTTCTCTTTAAATAAATAACTTTCCTGAAGCCAGGCGAACCACTCTTGAGCTATCTCATTAGTGTATGTTTGATTTGTAAATACAGGGCAAAGGATTAAAAACAACAAAAACATCCTATGAAACATCAGACTAATTGGCAAAATGCCCTTTTAGCTCTTTCAACAGATTTTCAAACCTCGGGCCAAGCATCTGAATTTACGGTCATTTTCTCTTTCATCACCGCTGTCAGGTGACCTTAATTTGCTCGCGCAGGATTTAGTCCCCTGCAGACTTCCAAAGCGTAAATCAGACCTTGAACCTGGTCATGAGAGGTCATTGGACACAAAGTGTTATGGAGAGACTAAAATATGTCTCCTCTACAGACGTATTTACCCGGAATTGATATTGAATCCTTCTTCTTCCAATTACTCACTCATTCATGTCAACCTTGTTTTCCTAGTCTCCTTCTCCCCGCCCTTGAATGGCAGGTATATTAGCCAAGCCTGTCAAGCTAGCTGTCTGCCCCCCAGAGAAAACCCAGGAAAGGCTGACCTCAGGCTGACAGCAGGCACAGCCAGCCCAGGCTCCCCCCCCCCCCCCCCCCACCAGCGCCTGCAAGGCCAGGCAGGCCCTCAGCTGCCTTCCGGAGAGAGCCTCATGATCAAGTTCATCGCATCAGGAAGGAGAGCATTGGTCAGAGTCCAGTTGCCTGGCTTATGTGGAGAGTGAACTTCTCGACGTTTGCAATCTGCCATCTCGAATTAAGCAGAATAAAGCCGGCTGTTTGCCGGATTATTTATAACATCACAGGGAACCTGGAATGACTTATTAAAGAATGGAAATATTTCTCTTTCCTCAGAAAGAAGCGGGCCTCTGCCAAGATATACAGCGACTGGCTGGGTATGCGAATGGTGCAGAAGAGTTCCCACTTCCAAGGTTAGGAAAACATCCCTGAGCTCATTAAGAAACCCAGACTTACTACGTGGATGGACCAAGTGGGGACACCTTGGGGTGACACACAGGACCCTCTGCTTCATACACAGAGAAAAACGTAACGGGCTGGGCTTTTGAGGATGTTGCTGACCATGAGCTTTGGCCAAAGGCGTGCATCATCTTGATAAGCCCCAAGGAGTGTCGCTGAAAGGATGCCTTTGAAAGTGGCTTTAGCTGAAACTGGTTTGGCTCAGTGGATAGAGCATCGGTCTTTGGACTGAGAGGTCCCCAGTTCAATATCAGTTAAGGGCATATACCTTGGTTGTGTGCACATTCCCAGTAAGGGGTGTGCAAGAGGTAGCTGATTGATGTTTCTAGCTCTCTATCTCTCTCCCTTCCTCTCTGTAAAAAAATCAGACACACACACACATAATATATATTTTTAAGTAGCTTTAGTATTTCTGCTCTTTCACTGAACTGCACTGAGACCAGACATCACTGATGGAAGCTGGCAATGGAGTTTGGAGATACAAATGCTGGACACAGGCAATGTTTTTAAAAGCAATTTCACTTTTTCATAATAAGACAGTATTGGATCTGTGTAAATAATTGGAAAGTGTAGAAATATATGAAGCTTTTCGTCGCCCAGAACATTATCACCCAGAGATACAATTATTAGCATTTTGATGTGTGTTTTATTAGTCCCATTTTCATGTAAAATGATGTTCACACATACAACTTCTCTATAAAAATGACATTGTTGAATAGTGTGTATTTTAATTAAACACGTATATGTATATCACACACATTCCCATACATATAAATATATCTTTATACACACATCTCTATCTCTATTAGAAATTCCTTGTTTTCTTTGAAAACCATGTGTTTCATGGCAACATAATATTCAATCATTTGGATGTTCCATACTTTATCTAACATACCCTCTTTTGTTTACCAATTTGCTTATTCTTTTTATTCATTTTAGTATAAGAAATGATACAATTCGTAACCTCATACCAAAATGGTTATACTTCTAATATTGCCTGTGAGTAATTTTAAAAAGTGAATTTAATTGGGCCAAAGAAAATCAACATCTTTTGGACTCTGAATATGTATTTCCCAACTGCACACAGAACATTTGTTAAAACTGAGAGTCTCCTAGGGAAAAATGTGGTAAGCCTAAACAGCAGTTTTCGAAGTTGTGAATTAAAATTCCTCTCCCATCTCTTTGACCTACTTGTATTGTTTCCCCCCTAGCATCTTCTTTCTATGCAAACCTCAATCAAGCTTGTAAGACAAATTATTATTCTTTGTTCAGTGCTGATCAAGGAATCTATAATAATAAAAGCATAATATGCTAATTAGACTGGGTAGCTGAATGACCTTCCAGAATAACCAGGCTGTGAGGGCTGAGCCCTTTGCATGAATTTTGTTCATCAGGCTTCTAGTATGATTATATTACACATTCATATAGTACATACTTACCAACTCATAACATTTTTGGTTCTCAAATAGGTTTTTTTTTGGTAGTTAAAACATTTTCTAATTAACACATCTTTTAAAATTAACACATCAAGCCAATATTTGTGTTTATTATTTTGAGTACTCACAATATTTGCCGACATCAATATACATGCACATGTATGGAAATAAGGTCAGTATGTGGATGGCTGTAAGTCTATATACACTTTTCATGTGTAATGCTTACTGATCATGTGTACTTACTATAGGTAAGAGGGATTGAAGCCCCATTACACCTGAACCTCACACAAAATTGGACCAAAACCAGAGAAGAGCTAAGGAAAAATAAATACACAAATCCATAACCAAGTAGGTACATACATAGATACATAGATAAAGAATAGATGGATGGATGGATGGATAGATGATAGATATATGATAGATAGATAGATAGATAGATAGATAGATAGATAGATGATAGATAACAGATATATGATAGGTAATGGACAGAATGAGACAGCAGGATGGTGGAAAGAGATAAAAGAGGACTGAAGTAAAGAACAAGGCAGAGCAGTTGGAAAGAAAGAAGAGATAAATGCGTGAGGGGACACTGAGCTCTTCAAGGTGCTTTTAGATATTTCTTTTTTTAATATATTTTATTGATTTTTTACAGAGAGGAAGGGAGAGGGATAGAGAGTTAGAAACATCGATGAGAGAGAGACATCAATCAGCCACCTCCTGCACGCCCCCTATTGGGGATGTGCCCGCAACCAGGATACATGCCCCTGACCAGAATCGAACCTGGGACTTTTCAGTCCGCAGGCTGACACTCTATCCACTGAGCCAAAGCCGTTTCTGCTAGATATTTCTGTGATAAATTAGCCTTTCCCTGTTTCTCCTCTCCACCTGGAAAGAGCATTGTGGATTAGGAGACAGAGACTAGGGCATAATTATCTATCACAACTATTTCTGGTGATTTTAATTACTTTCTTTTCTCTCAGCCTTATTTCTCCCAGAGCAGAAATATTAGCAGCTCCTCAGTATTTCACAGCATTATTTTTGCAACAACAGCCTTCTAAATCTGAGGAAGCAACTCTTGAACATAATATTTATATACTTCAACTTATTTATTTATTTATTTATTTATTTATTTATTTACTTTTTTCTTTAAAAAGAGATGGGACAGAGGCACCATACATACATAACATGTTTAAAGTATTTCAAGTATTGTGGTATAAAAGAAAAAAATATATATATTTTTTTATTTTGTCAAGTCTTTACTGTTGGCAGTATTGCATACGTCCCCTTTTTTAATTGCTCCTTTCCTGCAAATTACTTTACTTTGTATTTAAAAAGAACCTAGTTTGAGGCGTAAGAATCTACTTCTTTGGTGACTGGAACAAAACTGAAAAACAACTTGTTTCATTTTTTACACACACACACACACACACACACACACTCATGATGGATGTGTATATACATATATGCATTCATATATACAATAGAAAAACTTGGATCTGTATATATATATATATATATATATATATACACATATATGTTTATATTTCATTTTAGATAAGTTATACTTGTCTAATAAAATCTAATGATGCTTTGTTGTTAAAATGTCCCATTAAACATTTACACCTTTGACTCTTTTTAAGTTCTAAGCAAAGGCTTATAAAACGATATTGTATTGTTTAACATTTTTTCCACATTTTACATTAAAAGCTTGAAGACATTATAAAACACCCATTGTAGCGTTAGTAGGAAGGCTGCTGCCCATTTAGTTTTCTGAAAAAGAACATCCACTATTAACTGAAAAGGCCTTTAAAGTGTCTACTTTTTGAAAAAAAAAATTGCATATCTGTATGATGTCGAGTTTTCTTCACATATCTCAACCAAAATAACTTATTAAAACATTAAATGCAGAAAAAATATGATCATTCAGTTGTTTTATTGAAAAATACATTAAAGCAATTTACAGAAATGTACACAAAAACTATGAAGCAAATCTAACTAAATTACTTTTTTTATTGTGGAAAATGCATTTATTTTTATAAACATGTGCTTCATTTTGCATCAGTGGTCTTATTTCAAATGAATTATTAAATAAATATTTACACTTTTTTTGGTTTATAGAACAGGAAGTATTGAACCTTAGAGCATCATTTTATTTTCTTGAGCAAAGTTCTTATCTTTAAAAACAGAAGGTTGGACTAGATTTTCTTTTCTTAAAATGTAGTCTGAAATGTTCTATAACAGATTCCCTTGGAGTTCTTATTAAAATATAGATACGAAGGCCTGCCCCAGACACACCAAGTCTGAATCTATTAAAAAGAGGCCTTTCATAGGAGGAACCTTGGGGATTTTTTATGTCCATGAAAAATTGAGTGCTATATATTAGATAATCTCTGTTAACTCTGCATTGCTTCCAGTTCCAGGTGGGTAAACACCAGGACCCCTGAAGTCCCAGCTATTGGGAAGGCCAGCTAGGTGCCTGCCTTACCAGGTGGAGATTAAGGCAAAGTGGAGATATACACATCAAAGGGTAGGGTTTCATCTACAGAGTTCATTGTCAGAATGTGGAATAGCCTACAGCTGTTCAGGTGTTTGGCCAGTAGGAGGCAATAACATGTAGATTAAGATGCCCTGAGCTGTCTCTCAGCAAACAATCAATTTAATGCATCCTTCTCAGGTTTAGGGAAATGCCTTTAGCCATTCCCAACAGGAGACAACATATGTGACTCAGCCCTTGTTAAGTCCCCAAGTTCCATCAACCTTTTGATGAAACTCTTTCAATTATGACATGCTGGAATTACCTTCCAGCAGGACTTTTTTATAACACATATTCTACATGTTGCAGATAAAAAGACTATTCCCATTTTTTTTTTTTTTAGAGAAAGGATTCTATTTTTAGGTAATTGTCAAGAATGAGATAATGGAATGTATTATTATCAATTTACTGATTCATATTTTCTGTTCCTACTGATCTCAAGTGAGCAAACTATAAAAATAGTATTTCTTTTTTATTTATTTTTTTCTGTGATTAGAAGGTGTTTTTTATTTTCCAACACCTGGCATTCTTCTCAAATCACTTTCATAGTTGATTTCCACTTTGGCAATTGCCATGGCCAGGTTTTGACATATAAAGTGTTGTTTGGCCTTGTTTAAGGTCCAAATGAGAAACAAGATTTTGACTTCAAAAGCTGAATTTCCACCACATGCCAAAGAGGGACATTCTCTTGAATTCCAAGGGTAAGTTTTCCATTATTCCACTTAATTTGGAAGTTTAGGTTAGCACTTGAATTCAGAAAATACCTTACTAGAAAATTGAATGAATAACTTGAGTTGGAGATATGTATATGAGAGAGGGTCTTCTTTACTTTTTTTCAAGCAATCAAGTAACAGCCTCTCCCAAAAAGCCCTGGTGATATTTGAGATTTTCAGGTTTTCATTTTTTTTAACCTGGTTATGTCAACTGATGCAAAAACAAAATCAAGATCTCAATCAGATGTAGAAAAAAATTAAATGGGTCATTTATATTTATCAATATTGTATGAGAGAATTCTCTAATCAAGCTGTACTATTTTCTCTCAAACAAAAGGTTTAACAATTATTTATTGTTTAGGAATTCATGTCTGCTGTTATTACCAACACTTATCCGATTAACATTTTAGACCATAAAATAATATTATTACCAGGTCTACAGTTCTCTAGTCTTATTTTTTTCTCAAAATGTAAAGATAGGATTACAAGAAAGGAATTTTGTAAAAGGACAACACATTACTGGCATCACACAATAAAGCTAATTTACCTAGATGATTTTCTGTCTCTTTACAAAGAAATAGGTATATGTTTGTCATAGCGTACAGTAAAATGTAGTGACTTTTAGTTTTAGAAACTTTTATTTTATAGGTTTTTTAAGTATTAAATAAGAATATAAAGGTGAATGCATTTAGCATAATGCCTATCAAATAGATATTTAAGTTGATCTTTGAACCTGGGGCTCTAAATATTTTTTTTTCCCAATGTTGTAAAGTTTGTAATATTCAACTAACCAAGTTGAAGCCTCAAACTCAAGCAAATATTATCATTGTATAGTTTTGCCTTTCATTATATTTGTTTCATTTTGTTTTGACAAAAATGATGCAATGAATGTTAATGTTTCCTTTGCATTTTTTTTGGGGGGTGGGGGACTAAGATTCCTATATAAGAAGATCTGAATATTGAGTTAACGAAAGAGTATACCAAATTCCACTGCTATTTTTATTAGTTAATTTTTTAAGTTTGTTATACTATCAGATTTTTTGTTTGTATGTTTGTTTGATTTTTCTAAATACATAAGGCAGTTTAGTGGATTCTAGAACAGGTTGGTAAGAACTCCAGTAACAGGGACTCAGGGGTTCTTATAAGGCTATTTGGAGGTTGATGGATTCCTGAGTGAAGGCAGTAGGTGCTAGGATTTTGCCAGAAGTGGCAGAAGAGTAAAAAATTGGAGAGGAGGGAGAAGGTAAAGAAGCAGTTCCCAAGCCAAACATGTCTCTTTGGAAACAATCCATTCACTACATTTTTTTCATATTTTATTTTTAATTTTTATTTTTTAATAAATCTTTATTGTTCAGTTTATTACAGATGTTCCTCTTTTTTACCCCCATAACTCCCCTCCACCTGATCCCTCACCTCCCACCCCATACTCTTACCCCCTGTAACTGTCTTTATCCATAGGTATAAGATTTTTGTCCCCTCATACTCCCTTGCTTCCTGAGAATTGTTAGCCCATTCCCATTCTATTCCCCTTATTGTATTATATTCAGCAGTTTATTCTGTTGATCAGATTTTTTATTCACTTGATTTTTAGATTCATTTGTTATAGTTATATATTTGTTATCCCTTTGTAGTTCATAATTTTTATCTTAACCATTCTCTTCTTCTTTCTCTTCTTAAAGAATACCCTTCAGCATTTCATATAATCTTGGTTTGGTAGCGATGAACTACTTTAGCTTTTTCTTGTCTGTGAAGTTCTTTATCTGACCTTCAATTCTGAATGATAGCTTTACTGAGTAGAATAATATTGGTTGTAGATACTTGCTATTCATCACTTTGAATATTTCCTGCCACTTCCTTCTGGCCTGCATAGTTTCTGTTGAGAAATCAGCTGACAGTTGTATGGGTACTCCCTTATAGGTAGCTAACTGTTTTTCTCTTGCTGCTTTCAAGATTCTCTCTTTGTCTTTAGTCCTTGGCATTTTAATTATGATGTGTCTTGCTATGGTCCTCTTTGGATTCCTTTTGTTGGGGGTTCTGTGTGCTTCCTGGACTTATAAGTCTATTTCTTTCACCAGGTGGAGGAAGATTTCAGTTATTATTTCTTCAAATAGGTTTTTAGTATCTTGCTCTCTCTCTTCTTCTGGCACCCCCATAATTCTGATGTTGGTACACTTGAAGTTGTCCCATAGGCTTCTTACACTATCTTCACATTTTTGGATTCTTTTTTTCTTTTTCTTTTTCTGGTTGGGTGTTTTTTTTCTTCCTCATAATTTAAATCTTTGGTTTGATTCTTGGGGTCCTCTAGTCTGCTATTGGATTTCCATATATTATTCTTTATTTCAGACAGTTCATGCTTAATATCTGACTAGTCCTTTTCCATATTTTTGGCATTCTCATTAAGATCCTAAGTTTCTTGGTGGTTTGTAGAATATTCTTGAGTAACCTTATAAATGTGGTTTTGAACTCTATGTCCAGTAGTTTGCTTTCCTCCATTTCTTTCATTCATGACATGTTTCTTAGTCTTCTCATTTGGCTGCTTCCCTGTGTTGATGGAGTGGTCTTGTATGCTAGTTGTCCTTTATGGCCTAGGAGCTCCACCTCTCCAATACCTGAGGTAGACACTCTTGGTGCACTGTTTGTCGGCTGGGTAAACAATCTTGTCATAGTTAAGCCTTGATTGCTCTTGGTGCACTGGGAAGAATTGATCTCCAGACCAACTGACTGTGAGGATTAGCTGGGTCTATAATGGAAGAACTGCTGTGCTGGAAACACCCTTATGGGGCAGAACTTGCTTCAGTGGGGCTTTGGTGCTCACTGAGTCTGCCTCTTGAGTATGTCACTTACGTATGTGAGGAGTTGAAATCTGGTGTCCCTCTCACACTGACCTTTAGGTATACTGGTTCCTGGATCTCCAAGGAGGTGCAAGTCAGCTACTGTCTAAGGCCACCTAGCAGGAGCTAAAGGGAGATCTGTAGATTTATCCTCTTTGCTTGGAGTTTGGAAGTTTTGGAGTTGTCTGACCCAGTTGCAATTTGTTAGGTTAAGCTGCGATAGGGCAGGCCATTCATATGCAAAAGCTGCTGAGCATAGCTGGGGGTTTGCAAATTGGGTGGGGCCGGGTTGCAGGGGATCCCTAGGGTGTGACAAACTGCAATGGCTGCCAGTCAGCCCTCTCTGTGTCTCTGGGTTTCAGAGTTCTACTCTGTGCCTGGAGTCCCATGCCCCAGCGCAGTAAACAGTGATTCCTTTGTGCACCTCTACGAGAAAGCCACCCTCTCTTTCTGACAGTCCAATTTCTACCTGTATGAGTCTGGGTCCCCAGGATCTTGTCAGGAACTTGTAACTCCCTCCCAATTGAAAAAAAAAACGGTGCATGCCAGCCTGATTTGCACTAGTCTCTGTACCCGAGCCTTTCTGAGCCTCTGCAGGTCCCACCAGGTCTCAATGCACTTTTTTTCTTTCCTTCTAGTTGTAGAACTTCCACTCCACCAGCTTTCCTGTGGTTCTGGGGGATAGTCATTTTGTCTTTTAGTTGTAGTTTTGGTGTGGTTGTGAGAGGCAGCACATACAGGTAAATACCTATGCCACCATCTTTGTTCTCCAATCTATTCACCTCTTGCTGTTCATTATTTTATTTCATTTTTTTGGAACTTAGGCCATTTACTAAAGCTATCATATGCTTAAATTTATTTTTGTCTAAATTTTTTTAGCCACAAATGGTTAAACGGTGCTTAATCAGAAACATGGAAAGTGAAAAACTTGAATTTGATGCAGTTGGACAATCATTTTACCCTGAGAATGTTAATGATCACATTAGCCTCTAGAAGATAAACAAACATTTTATGATTTCTTTGTCAGGAGGCTGTGGCTGTGGCTTTATTAAGAAATATGAATAAACAGAGCATATTTAGATATTACCTTCCTTCTAGTTTCTTCTTTCATTTTTTCTCTTTTTTTTTATGACCATCAATTAAACTACTCAGAAGATAAGAAAAAATATGTATTTAAAATTGATTTTCAGATGACTATCAGGAAATGATTCTTTCCTGTTATCTATGCCAGGGTAAAATGATAGATATTGAAGCAGGACTACTTCACACATAAACTTAAGGAAAGGATAGCAGTTTACTATTTTGAGCAGAAGGAATATAAAAACTTAAGCCACCAAAAAGATATTGACATTTCAGAAAACACCATATTACCATCCCCACCTTCACCTAGTGATTAATTACATATGCACAATTAAGGCTCACAATCAATCTGTTTGTGTATTTATAAGCTCATTCTGCATTTTTACATGGAAAAGGTCGGAGATACAAAGCAGATTTCTTTTGACATTTTACCAGGTATGACTGAGGAAGTACAGTCACTGGATTTTCCAATATTGCCTGGTCTATTGAGCAAAAGGGAATGTTAGCTAAAATAAATTTATTTCATATGGAAGGAGAATTGGTTGCAAAATAGGGTGTAAAACTTTACTTAAAAGCTATTTCTACTCATAGAATTTTCTCAGCACACTATAATGGAGTTATGCCACAGTAATGGTTTGCTTAGGGGCAAGCAATTAAGCACCTGCAGTCACTCCACAGGATGTAGCTTTCGCATGAATAGCTATTTTATAAATAAACAAATAGAAACTCATATATGTAATGCTAATGGAAAAAACTGCCTGGATTTTAAGCTTTAAGGAAACAGTTCCAAAGAATATCTGGAGAGAAACCAAGATGGTGGCATAGATAAACACCTAAACTGCTGCCTCACACAACAATTTCAAAACTACAACTAAAAGACAAAAAGAAATCATCCAGAACCACAGGAAGGCTGGCTGAGTGGAAATTCTACAACTAGAAGGAAAGAGAAAAGCACACTGAGATTCACAGAGGAGGTGAAGAAGGCAGAGGTACTGAGACATGTGTGTGGAGAGCACCAGCAACTGAGTGCATGGCTGGCTTTCTCAAGCAAGAGGGAGACAAAAGGTCTTGACTGCACTGAACTCCAGTTCCAGGCAAGACTCTGGGGACCCAGATTCATTTGGGGAGTAACTGGGCTCTCTGGCAGCGGGTGGAACTCGAGGGCAGCCTTCTCTCAGAGGTGTTTGCAGTGATTACCACGGGACACTGAGACACAGGGACCTAGTAGGGCAGGGTTGATGGGAAACGAATGCTGTCTGCTCCACCCTGAGACTTCATCCCATCCAAGCTGAGCACAGAGGCTTTTGCAAGTCTTGTCTCATAAGGGTGTCTCCAGCACAGAAGTTTTCCCAGCATAAACATAGCTGATCCTCACAGCCAATTGGCCTGGATGTCAATTTCACCTAGTAATACCAACAATAATTAAGCCTTTACAATAACAGGACTGGGCACACAGCCCACAAAGGGGTGCACCAAGAGTGTCCACTTCAGGTAACTGGGGTGGCTGAGCCCCTGGGCCTTATAGGGCACCTAACACACAAAACCACTCTATCAACTCAGGGAAGGAGCCAAAATGTAGAGACAAATAAATAAATCACAAATGAAAGAAATGGAGGAAAGCAAATGACTGAACATTGAGTTCAAAACCACAGTTATAAGGTTTTCAAGAATTTTCTAGAAAAAAACAATAAATTTAGCAAGACCATTGAGGATATGAAAAAGAACCAATTAGAAATTAAGCATACACTGACTGAAATAAAAAAAAAATTATACAGAGATCTAACATCAGACCAGAGGATTGCAAGAATCAAGTCAAAGATTTCAAATACAAAGAAACATAAAACACTCAAATGGAAAAGCAAATAGAAAAAAGAATTCAAAAATATAAAGATAGTGTAAGGAGCTCTGAGACAACTTCAAGCATACCAACATCTGAATTATGGGGGTACTAGAAGAAGAGAGAGAGCAAGATACTGAAAACCTATTTGAATAAATAATGACTTGAAAACCTATTTGAATAAATAAAGTTCTCCTACCTGGTGAAAGAAATAAACTTACAAGTCCAGGAAGTACACAGAACCCCAAATAAAAGGAATCCAAAGAGGACCACATCAAGACACACCATCATTAAAATACCAAGAGCAAAAGACAGAGAATATTAAAAGCAGGAAGAGAAAAACAGTTAGTTACCTACAAGGGAGTACCCTTATGACTATTAGCTGATTTTTCAGCAGAAACTATGCAGGCAAGATGGGAATGGGAAGAAATATTCAAATTGAGGAATAGCAAGAACCTACAACCAAGATTACTCTACACAGCAAAGCTATCATTCAGAATTGAAGATCAGAAAAAGAGCTTCACAGATAAGAAAAAGCTAAAGGAGTTCATCATCTCCAAACCAGTATTATATGAAAGGCTGAAAGGTATTCTTTAAGAAGAGAAAGAAGAAGAAAAAGGTAAAGATAAAAATTATGAACAACAAATACATATCTATGAACAGGTGAATCTAAAAATCAAATGAATAAAAAAAGCTGATGAAAAGAATAAATGGGTGAATATAATAGACTCAGGGGTATAGAAAGGGAGTGAACTGACAATTTTCAGGGGGTGCAGCAAGAATCTGGACAAAATCGTACACCTATGGATGAGGATAGTTGAGGGGGTGGGGATAAGGGTAGAGGGTGGGGTGGGAACCGAGTGGAAGGGATCTATGGGGGGGGGGAAGGAACAATTGTAATAATCTGAACAATGAAGATTTATAAAATTAAAAAAAAGAAAAAAAAGTTCCACACTTTCTATAAAATAATTTATTTCCATATGTAATTGAATTCAAGTTAGCCTTTTCCCAGATTAATAATTAATAATATCATTATTATCCTTAATGTCTTCAGTAGAAACTTAATAAGAATATGGTAATACTGTATAACTTTGTTAAGGTAAATTTAAGAAATATGTGATTGATACATATGGTAAATATAAGGTTACTAAAGGCCTGCTACATGAAGATTCATGTAAGAATAGGCCTTCCCTCCCCTGGCTGCCAGCACTGCCTTCACTCTGGTCAGAGCAGCCTTTTTGCTCCAGCCTGGAGCCGCCTTTCTGCCTTCCCACACTGCCCACAGACCCAAAGTGGCTGAGGTGTTGCAGAATGCCAGCGTCATTGCTATGGTTTCGGCACAAATGTCCCACCTGGCCCTGGCCACTTGGTGCCTGTATATGCAAATTAACCCACCGTCTTTGTTGGGTTAATTTGCATACTTGCTCCTGATTGGCTGGTGGGTATTGCAAAGGTACAGTCAATTAGCATGTTACTCACTGCTATGGGTGATTTTAATTTTGATCATCCATTCTCTCTTCAGAGGTTAGGTGGTGTATCCTAGGAGAGCAGGACTAGTTCCTCACACCCTATCCTATGTTCTCTGGACCCTAAGTTACTCTTTATTTTAATGTCTTTGTTACATATGTAGCTCTTAGCAAATTTGTTAACATTTGGCAACAACTGATGTAGATATTCAGTTTTGCCATGGACCACCTAGATTACCCTAAATAAGCTGCATTACTTACCTAAGCCTGAATTTCTTCCTGTGATTAATAGGGATAGAAATGATAATCATCTCCTAGGTGGGTGTAAAGTCTGTCCATTCAGACAGTGGGGCCTTGGGTCTCCCAACCAGGACATCTCTAAGATTTAGCCACCCCTTAAAAATCTTCACTAGTTAAAGCGTGCTGCCTTCACACTGAACTCAGAAGCTGTTTATTCCTATCTTTGTCCTGGACCTCAACACCAACTGCAGAGCTAGACAACCAGGCTAGAACTTATAAATAGTGTCACCAAACCATTAACAAAGGAAATTAGTTTATAAGTTTTACTGACTAGAATCTTATAAGCCTCAAGAAGAGTCAAATGTGCAATGACGGGAGACTGTATAATGTAAGCCAATAAAATAATGTGAACAGTGATGATTTTATTAATCTAGAACAGGTGACATACAGTTCAAAGTATATCAAGGGGTCCAGGTTGCCTTATTTGGACAGCTGAGTTCTCAGATTTCATACAGATAGTGCACTAAGATAAGACTGAAACTTTAGCAGGTAAAATCGTAAAGCAGTAGTAGCCTAGGTTTCAGCAGCAGGTGCATCTGAATTTGAGTATAAGATTCACCATTAACTTCAAGATTTGAGGAATATTTTTTAGCCTCTCAATGATCATGGTTTCCCTTGGTAAAGAATAATAATTATAGTACCTACTTCAAGGTATCAGAACACGTCCTGGATTATCTGACATAGAATTAAGGTCTGCATCAATATTAGGAATAATATTGAAATAGGTAGGATATGAAGTTAAGAACATAGAAAGTGACAGATACAACTTAAAGTCTAGAAAGACATATATTGATTTCTAGCCATCCTATCTAATAAAGACAGAACATGCAAATTAACCGTAATTCCATGACAAAGATGGTGGCACCCACAGCCAATAAAGAGGGAATATGCAAATTGACACGACAAGGTAAGAGGTGGAAGGCAGCTCTGGCCAGAGAGAAGGTGGTGCCAGCAGCCAGGGGAAGGAAAGCCTACTCTTGAACACATCTTCATGCATTGGGCCTTTAGTAAATTTATAATAACTCAGAAAGAAATCAAATTAGAACATTTTCTCATAAAGTTTTGGATGCTCTTCAGTCTCTCTTCAACTTTCCCCAAAGATATTTATCAAAATCTGCCCAGAAAACCTTCTTTGAAATTCTTAAAGAATTCCTCTTATTTATTGTATTCACATTGAAGCCAGGTTTATGAAGAAACAAGATAAGAACTTTGTTATCATAAACTGTAACACTCGTATTAGAATATGTTTTGTAGTTGGTTATTGCCTCTACCAATTTTAATAGATTGATTTCATGTGATCTATTGCTATACATTATAAAATTTGCTTTGATTTTAGATAATTTTTTTTTAATTTTGTGCTTCTATTACTGAATACCAGGTCTTTATTCTGGTTTCTGTAAAAATGTAAAATTATTCCTACAGGAAATCCCAGATATAGGTTTATATGATTCTGACCTATTGAGAATTTTAGGCATTCAACCAAAAGCAGGCAAGAAATCTCACTTATACCGGAAGCCCCAATTTCAGTTTTGATAGTCCAAATTATCCACTGAAACATTTTCATGAACCATAGCCTTATCACTTAACTTTTCTTTAATTGCACTTAAAAGACAATACTAAGTAAAATAAACTATTTTATTTGATATTGAGATTTACCTCTTACACGTGGATTTTTTCAGTATGCTTCCTCACCTAAGGACTCTAAAGAGTTTGCTTTTGCTGTAGGCAAAACTCAGAGCACTTCTCCTTCCCACAAATAACTAGTACAATTGATGTGATCGTGTCTTTGCTGCTTCTCAAAAGAATTCAACAAAAGTAGTAGAGATTAATGAAATAAGTTGAAGCTCGTGTTGTATCACGTGCACTAAAAAACTTGCCAAGTTTAATGTCAAATTAAGAATGTACATTAAATTTTGAAAAGTTGTTTGTAAAGACTAGAATAGCAACTAAAATTTACAGCAGAATAAAATGTTAGAATCTTCATAAATGTCCAAGGAGAACATAAACTCTAAGGGAGTAGACTCATTCCAAGGTTATCTCAGATTTCATAAAAACATTTCTATCAAATTCCTACATAAAAAGTGGAGAAAGAAAAAGATATTTTAACAATTCTGAGAAGAAATTCCATTCTCCTTAAATGGCAAAATCACCTACAACATTTTAACAAATATAATATTCTAATTATGAGATTCTAAGAGTCATTGCACTAGAATTGAAATTGTGAAATGGATAAAAATGACAAATAGCATGCTGGATCCCAAACAGATGCCTGATAACCAAAACCAGACTTACAATTTTCCTGCTAGTTCATTTTCTGCCAGTTCTCATGACATTGAATAAATGCCACCTACTAGAACCATGCCTACTTTGCCTACAGGATATAAGTTAGGAGATTGTTAGATAGTGACATCACAAGACATATGCCAAAAGAACATATATTTGATAATATTGAATGAAGAGCTAATATCTTAATAATACCAATAATTTCAATTAAATAAAATGGGAAAACTATTCGGATCATTATAACAATTCAGAAAGTTGCTCCAATACCATCCTGATACCCTAAATTCTGGAACAATTTATCCTCTCCAGTGATCAAAACTAGAGTGAATCATGGACACAGCAACACAGATTGAGAAGTGTGTTCCATTCCCATAATAAAATACCTGCCTCTGGCATTTTTCAGGACATAGTAAGATAAGTTTGCTGTGCCCCTGCCTTCTGCAGATCTGTCTAAATTGACATTCTAGAGCCTTCCTCATGTGCCTTTACACAAGAAAGCTGCCCAGTAGGGTAATACGACCCCAGAGAGCACTGCTTTGTGGAAATGGTCTGAGAAGAAAGATCAGCGGGCATTGTCCTGAGCAGTCTGAGTAATCGGTTTCAACTTCAATCCAACATCATAAAGTCAATTAGTTCTTTTTTTTTTTCCCATGCTAGATCACTTTTCTGTGGGGATGCTTTTCTCACACAGGTGAGCACAAGATCCCTTAGAAACATCCGTCTGTGAGTACAGACTCCTGATGCCACTCAGAGTCTGACACCCTGGCCCAGGTCTTGGCTGTTGTCCCCTGAACACAGATGGACCCTCTCCTCACCCTGCCTCTGCTCTTACTGCCCATTATCCGGTTGCCCTTCCATATGGCCATCTTCTTCATCATGGATGGGATTCAACACCATCTGCTGGGCTGCCACCATCCCCAAGCGGAGACCATTCTCATCCAGGTTGGACTTTATGTGCCACTTTATGTGCCATTATTGTGACACTGTCTCTTTTAAGTCTCCCAAGATTGGCCAGACCTAAGGGTTTGGGTGAAAATTGTTCAAGAAAAGAAATGATAAAAAAGAATAAGAGAAAAATTCCAGTTAATTACTTGTAATGATCTTAATTGGTTCTTGGGAAACTAAGGTCTTATTGAAATAAAAAAAATAAATATAACTTTGGTTTACATATTTAAAAATTGCTTCTCATTTCTAATAATAAGTAAATCAATAATATATAGTTAGAACATCTAGGTTTCCTTAGAAATTTGGAGAAAGCTATTTAAAAAGTAAATTAATTCCTGCCAGCCTGTTTCATAAGCACTTTTATTGTTCTTAGGATACTGCATTTTTTTTAAATACATTTTATTGATTTTTCACAGAGAGGAAGTGAGAGGGATAGAAAGTCAGAAACGTCGATGAGAGAGAGACATCGATCAGCCGCCTCCTGCACACCCCCACACTGGAGATGTGACCACAAGCAAGGTACATGCCCCCGACCCGAATCAAACCCGGGACCCTGCAGTCCGCAGGCCGATGCTCTATCCACTGAGCCAAACCGGTCTCGGCAGGATACTGCAATTTTTGATCTAGATAATGCATTTGCTGGGAATCTTTGTATGTTCTTAAGAAAAAGTGATTTCTGGAGTTTAATAGATCCAACTAGTTTTGTGACCTTTCAGAGAGACTGCCCCTCCCCGCCTTATGAGATTTACTTTCAATGTTTGTAAAGGGAAGGTGTTAGACTCAGTGATTTCAAAGACCTTTTCCATCATTAACATTCTTTGATTTGAGGATCAAATAAAAAGCAATTTATTTTTCTCCTCTTGACATTTTTTTGAAATAGGTACATTGTTCAGTAACAATGAATGTCTTGTCTTACCAACAGAAAGATGCATTAAATAAAGTACTGTGACCCAGAGAACAGGCTACCCTACATTGCCATGAGGAAGCTTTTAAGAACTAAAGTTCTACATGTATTATTTACTTAAACTTCCCATCTTTTATGGAACCAGACATGCCCTCTGGATTCTAACTTTCCTGTCAACCATGAGAACACTTTTATGTGCTTAGATTTAATGTTTTAATGTAAGAAAGTAAGGGGAAAGCATTTATTTCTTCTAATCCTGAGATTGTTTTAAAGTTTGGGTTAACGACCTTGATACCAGGTTCATCCAAATTGCAAATCCTTCACAATGAGAAGAGGCAGGATTCTTTATCATTAAATGCAAATCATAAAGGAAGGTGATTCAAAGTGTTTTGAGAGGAAAGACTTTGTGGTACACATTTTGGTAGCAGGGATTTTGGAAATGTGTGAGATTAAACCAGGTGAAATGGGTCAGACTTTCAAAATAATATCTGTATTTATTAGAACAAAGCAACATTTCACATTTTAAGAAAAAACAAACAAACAAAAAACAATGTTTTTCATTCATATTTTTTGCTTCAACTCCTCTACTGCCAAGAAGAATGCAAACGCTGCCCTGCTGGCATGGCTCAATGATTGAGTTTTGACCTAGAATCCAGAAGGTCACAGTTAGATTCCTGGTTGTTCTGGGTGTGGGCTTCATTCCCAGTGGGGAAAGGAGGCTGGAAGGAGGCAACCAATCAATGATTCGCTCTCATCATTGATGTTTCTATCTCTCTCTCCCTCTCCCTTCCTCTCTGATATCAAAAAATATATATTAAACAAACAAAAAAGGAATGCAAAGACTTTGATATATTTAATGGAACAAAATGCAGCAGGAACCTGATCTCTGGAGACTCCCAAGGCCAGACTAGATAATTAACCACCCTGGATGCTTTAAGATAATTGAAGCTTATTTTATCCAATGATGGTTTCAATGACCCAGAATATCCTTGCTGACCTCTAAGTGAATGTGTTTGATTTATTTGTGCATATGTATGAATTTTAAACAAATGGAAATCTTATAGATTATAGCTTCAACTTTCATATAAAATCCATATTTTTTATCTTCAAAATGAGTAAAATACCATGAATGCATTTATATATATGGAAACTTATAGAGCACCACATCTTCTATGTAACAAGCAAGTAGAAGAGTTACACTATAAGGGTTACTATAGGTTATGTACCACACCCTTAAATTTTTAGGTTTTCTATCTCCTGTTTGCTGATTTCAAAAAAGGAATTGCTTTAAAAAATGTTGCTTTTTCCTTTGTGCGATTTTATATTGTCCAACTTTAACGATTTACTTTATTCACTTTTCATATTACATATCAGGTGTTATGTTGAAACAATTATTTGGTAAATGGTGTCTCTTGTAACTTAACCAGGTCACTTTAAAATCTGACATTAAGGATCACCTTAAAGCCATAACTATCTCCTCTATTCCAATTCCTAATTTGATCCTACAGTTGGGAGTGATAATTACTATCTCAATTTTTCAATTGTATTTCATGCTGAGCTTATCCATTCCATCATTTCTGGTGGGAATACTTTCTTGATTTCACTTGACTGTAGTCACCACCAAGGGCCTTTCACTGTCCCAGTAGGAGTTCCTCTCTCACTTGCAAGACCTGACTTCCTGAAAGCAGCTTTTGAACATTCATCTCTTTGTACCATTTCCCTCAGAGTGAGTGGATAGAGAGCATGATTTTCTCAATCTTCATCTTGTCCCAGTGCATCATTTCAGGGAACCTTCCCACTGTCCTCACTCACACACCTTTGGAATTACATCATGTGGATTGTCGTGATTCATAGTCAGGTGAATTGAATCACTGTGCACTCTACAACTATCTCAACTTGCAGGGTATAGATTTTGATAGACACTGCCAACATGGATTAAACTCCAAGAATGCAAGGAAGCGGGGATTTGGAAATGTTTTTATCCGATGCCTCTGATATAATTCCTAGAATACTTTCATGTGCAGAGAGGTCCTTGATAAGTGCTTGGGAATATTCCTGGCCCAGTAATGTAAGTTTAGATAACCAGAGTCATAGCACGATAGAGCTGGATATATATTTAGAAGTCAGACCTCAGCTTTTTCGCTTTTCAGAAGAGAAACTTAGGACCATAAATGCTGAATTGTGTGTTTTTCAAACTTTTGGAAACCACCTGCTGGCAGAGGCAGGACTGGGGCAGAGATATTTTCACTTTCCTCCAAAACTCTTTCCCTCTCACTAAACTACCCTGCCTCTTTATTTTCTACAATCTTAGTTATTTCTACATAATTTCTAAATGGAGGAGAAAATGAGACAATTTGCCGCTTGCCTTCACTAGATTTAGAACATAAACATGTAGATGCTGTGGTAGAAAGTGCAAAGTGAGTAAAACTTTCAGGGGACCAACTCGGGAAATGTGCATTGAATATTTATTTCATTAAACACCTGGATTTGTTTTCCAAACTGAACCACTCAGCAGCGTGTACTTCAAGCAGCCAGTGGATCTGTGACCTTCTCACTGTGCCGCTTCTCAGAGGCCAGTGCAGGACTGGCATGCAATATTTAATCATCTTCAGAAGTGATATGGGTAGCAATGATCATGGCACATTGGGCAATGGTACAGGTAGGACCTACTGGGCCTACCTAATTTACTTCCTGCCCTGGTTCTCTGTTGCCTCTACCTTCTACTCGTTCCTCTCCTTAGTTAAGTCATGGATTCCTTTCATTCCATCTCATTCCCGGTCCATTCCCCATTACAGCTCTCCCTCATCAGAAGCCCTAATTCTTTCTCCTCCCCATCTTCCTTGTTTTATTTTATTTTATTTTTTATTTTTAAGTCCTTTTCAATTGGCTGATCTAGAAATATCTTCAGATTGTAAACTCCCAGAAGCAGCAAAATCTCCTGGTTTTTGCTGAAACTCCTGTTTCTGGTACCAGTGCAGAAGCTGGTCCCCAATAGATGCTTAGAACTGCTTTTAAGATTGATGAATAGTTCATATATCAAGAAAACTAAGATTTGTATATTGAGAGAAAGTTCCAGGAGACTCATGCTGTACCATGTTGAGGGATAAAATATGTTTTGAACGTGGGGTAATTGGACTATAATTTCTCCAACTGTACCATGTAGGTGGCCTCCCCTTGCCCTAAAGTAGAGTAGGTTCAAGTAGTAAGAAACTCCAAATGATGTCATTAGTTTAAGTATCCAGGGTGGCTGTATATAAGTTATCCATGTCTCAAGGTAATAATTCACATTTACTATTTCTCTCACTTCCTTTACGAGGAGCATTGAGTAAACTTCAGAATCTTTGGGCACTTGGGAAAGAATTATAGGGAGCATCTCCTTCCAGCAACCCTTACCTAGCTCTTGGAAACCCCGTTGGCCTGTAATACTTTGCAGTATTCCAACTATCCTGATAGTGATATAAGCTATCACAAAGCCTTTACTTTTGCCTGCAAATTTTATAACTCCAGATGGTAATACTCCTTGTCTCATAATTTTGTGTTCAACAAACAGTTCTGACTAGTAGCCATATGGTTCTTTATTAAAATAAAACAAAAAAAAAACCATACGATTTATAATTCAATAAATAAATAAATAAATACTTACAATTCAAAAGAGTTTTTCCAATTTTAATATTTACTCAACAGAAGGTAGAATTAATTTGTGTTTGTTCATAGTAGGGACTTTTGAAAAATTGATCTATTTCAGATTCTTAACTTATTGATAAGAACAGTGGGTTTTTATTAATGTTTTTTTAAATATATTTTTAATTTATTTCAGAGGGAAAGGGATAGGAGAGAGAGACAGAAACATCAATGATGAGAGAGAATCAATCAGTTGCCTCCTGCACACTCCACACTGGGGATGGAGCTTACAACCCATGCATATAACCTGACCGTGACCTCCTGGTTCATAGATTGAAACTCAACCGATGAGCCACACTAGCCAGGTGGTATATTGAGTATTAAATGAATGGCCCCATAGACCATAGCAGCCAAAGCAGTACTACCATTTCCCCTTGGGTTAATACTCTCGCTCATTCATATATCTAACCCTAGCATGATTCAATCAACTCAGTGTGAGCTATTTCTTATATATACTCTTCCCTGACATTCTCTCTGCTTATAAAGTATTCCACAGGCCTTCTGGAGTCATCTCATATAAGTAGACCACACACCTGCTTGCACCTTGAGGCTTTTGAAACACATCTTCCAATTCCTGTGAGGTGTATTCTTTATTGTTTTGTGACTCAGTGATGGCTTATTACTTCAATTCTCTGAGAGGCTCACAGAGACAAACGGCTGGGAGCTTCTGGGGCTCTCTGGCATACAGTAGGCCAGAGAAAGCACAGTTTTGATACAGGTTAAACTTGAACAAAGAGTATCCCTTCAGGATTTCACTCTGCTCTTTCCACTAGGAGGAAAGGGGAGCTTTTAGATATAAATGCACATTAAGAGTTGAAAAGACCTTTAGTGAACAGGAGCAGAACAGGTTTAGTAATGTAACAAAACCCAGCCAGCAGCAGCTTCACAGAGGTGCACACTGGATATTGTAGACTCAGGGAACAATACAAATATAATGCGTGCTTTTCAAATGCAACATCATTTCAAAAGTCACTCTGCAATGGGCTGAAACCCTAAAGATCACTCTATTTCATACTTGATAGGCTATACTTTTGAGGATAACTAAAAATGCATTTCTCAATGGATTCAAAAATTAGCCAAAGGAACATTGTATTTTTTTTTACTCAAGTATTCAGCTAATGCATTACTCTTTCTCTGAAATCTTTCTAACATCCACTTCCATTTTGAGAGTCAAATTATTCCTATTATTATGGTCCTCAAAAATTGATTGTTTTTATATATTTAGTTGGTAGGCAATGAGTTGAACAACATGCTTCCTCAGACAAAATTAGAAATTATTTTTTGGCCATTGGCTAGATTTATAGTGCCTAAGAACAGTGTCTGGCCAACAACAGAGGCTCAATGAAATAACTTGACTGAATTGTTTTCTGTAATATAAAGACAATATTGTATAACAACAAAGTTCTTGGAATTAAAATCAATGTTAAGGGGAGTCTCTGAACATTCCATCTCAACCTCCACATAAATACAACTATTCTGTAAGATTGTCTTGCTCTGGTAGCTGACCCTTAGAGTGATTGAAACTTCCCTTGCTCCATCTGTAGAATTGTGACTCCCCAAAAATTGTATGTTGAAATTCTAACTCCTTGTACCTAAGAATATGAAATTATTTAGAAAGAAGGTTGGTCAATATACAATTAGTTAAGTTAAGACAAGATCATTAGGATGGGCTCTAATACAATATGCCTGGTGATATCATTGTTAAAGAGAAAACTATAGCCCCAAAATAATATCACTCATTCTTAAAGCTCACAATATCAAATCCAGATTCAATAACTCATCTAATTGCGATTTCGAACTTTTTCAGACACAATCTTAATTAACCAGTCTGGAATTTTCTGGTCAAGACCAATGAAATAATTTGTCATGTGGGTTCTTTCCATCTCCTATAGAAAGAAAAGAGAATTTGCATGATAAAATCCTTCACAAGCTCTGGACCCCCAAAATATGTCCTAACCCCAAAATAATCCTTTCCCTTGTTAATTGCTCCCTTGCCCCACCCTTCTTCCTATAAAAACCTTCCATTCTTTTTTAAATTTTTAATTTTTTTAATTCATGTGTTACATGTATACATATCTTCTCATTGTCCCCCCTCCCAGACATACCCTAACCCCCTAGTGTCTTGTGTTCATTGGAAAAACCTTCCATTCTATGCAACCCTTTGAAGCACCCTTCTAGTTGCTAGATGGGATACTGCCCAGTTCATGAATGGCTTCATAAAGACATTTAGAAATATAAATTTACTCAATGAATTTTGTTTACAAAGATCATGAAGAGGGGAACTTTTGGATGGGCATGAACACAGGAAGAATGTCATGTGAAATTAAAGGAAGAGATCTGGGCAACGCTTCTATAAACTGAGGAACACCAAAAGCTGCCAGCAGACCACCAGAAGCTGGCACAAGTAACAAACCCTGGAGATGTCTTACTCTTGGACTTCTGGCCTCCAGTACTATGAGATAATAGTCCCTAGTTTCTGGTACTGTGTTAGAGCAATCTTAGAAAACTAGTATATTTGATGATGCAGACTCTGTGTTTAAAATATAATTATTAGTTATATTATAAGTATATAGATATTTTTCAAAAGAAGACATAAGGAAGGCCAATAGACATATGAAAACCTGCTCAAAGTCACTAATCATCTGAGAGATGTAAATCAAAATGACAATGTTGTACCATCTCACACCTGTCAGAATGGTTATTATCAACAAATCAATAAATGACAAGTGCTGCTGAGGATGCAGAGAAAAAGGAACCCTCGTGCACTGCTGGTGGGAATGCAGACTGGTGCAGCCACTGTGGAGAACAGTATGGAGTTTCCTCAAAAAACTGAAGATGAAACTCTCATTTGACCCAGTGATCCCACTACTAGGAATATATCCCAAGAAACTAAAAACAGCCATCAGAAAGGAAATATGCACCCCTATGTTCATAGCAGCACAATTAACAATAGCTAAGATTTGGAAACAGCCTAACTTCCCATCAGAAGATGAGTGGATTAAAAAACTGTGATACATCTACACAATGGAATATTATGCTGTGGTAAAAAAGAAGGAATTCTTACCATTTGCAACAGCATGGATAGAACCAGAGAACATTATGAAAAGTGAAATAAGCCAGTCAGAGAAAGATAATTATCACATGATCTCACTCATTTGTGGAATATAATGAACAACATAAACTGATGAACAAAAACAGACTCAGAAACAGAGAAGCATTGATCAGACCGTCAAATCTCAGAAGGAAGGTAGGGGAGGGTGGAGGTAAGGAGGAAAGATCAGCCAAAGAACTTGTATGCATGCATATAAGCCTAACCAATGGACACAGACACCACGGGGGTACGGGCAGGAGTGTGGGGGGACAATAAGAGGATAAGGACACATATATAATACCTTAATCAATAAAGAAAAAATATATGTATATATAATTCTTCAAGTGGCATTTCTCTCTACAGCTGTAGAACAAGTGAGTTATTTGTACTTGGGTTGTCTCAATGTATATGAGAAATCCAGCCATTGGATGTCTCAACTTCCTTCACATAAGTCAGTATTTCACCTACCTGATAAATGGAAGATCCATCGATTCTAACCATATTAGCCCACAAAGATAACAGAACTTTCATGACATGATACTGTCATTCCTCCTGACTGAACAAGGTAGAACCTATTCCCCTGAGGAACCACTGATTTTAGAATCATTCCATCAATGATTTTGAGCCTTCTGCATTCACCCAATCTTGTCTAAAATAAAGAATTGCAACTCTCAGTTCCTTATTTAGCTAGACAGCCTCCCTTTTCTTTTACATTATGTCTAGAGAAAGACACAGAGTGGCATAAGAGATTTCTTGACATTTAGCCTCACACTATAGCATGTCTCTGTAAAGGATTACTCATCTGGTGTTACTGCTACAATTAGAAACTCGGGACTAGGAAGAAACTTACCTGTTAGAGGAATCTAAACCGAGTCAGTGCCACTAGTAATCAAGGAAGACCCAGATTATACAGAGTTGATTGATACAAGTGGCTGAACCACACAGGTCCCAGCAAGCTTGCAAAGGATTTTGGTTTCTACATATGTATATATATATTGTTATTGATATTTTACAGAGAGGAAGGGAGAGGGATAGAGCGTTAGAAACATTGATGAGAGAGAAACATCGATCAGCTGCCTCCTGCACACCTCCCCCTACTGGGGATGTGCCCACAACTAAGGCATGTGCCCTTGACCGGAATCAAACCTGGGACCCTTCAGTCCCCAGGCCGAAGCTCTATCCACTGATCCAAACCAGTTTGGGCTGGTTTCTACTTTTAAGTCCCATGGCAGACATTGGGGTATTTTAAATTGCAGAGTGATATGATCTGACTTATTTCAGTGATTGTAATCAATTCCTCTTTCACCAAGGTAAATAAATTCTCAGACAGAGAGCATGGATTCTCTTCTTTCTCTTTTTGTTCTTTTAAGTTCTTACTTAGTCTTTTGTGCTCTTTGTCTTTATTTTTTTTCCCTCCTTTTTCTCTCTCTTGTGTTGTTTCTAAATTGATATCTATTTCTTCCTCCCCAGTCCCCTTTTTTTCCCTTCACCAAGCAGCACCTGAGACACATTATGGCAAGAGATTGTTTTAACGGAGCAGACTAGAGCTGCAGACCCCACTAGAGGTCACTTCTGACCCACTGATGAGTCTTTGATCACGCAATTTTGCCTAGAATTTAGAGCCAACCCACAACATACTGCTTCTCCTGTCTCTGTCTTTCCCCACCTTTATGATCCTCCCCCCTCTCCTGCCCCCGCTAAGTATCCAAGTCAAAGGCATTGTGGTCCACACATCCTCTCTGGACCCAAGCCACGCCAGGAGCCAGGCAGGCGATCAAAACAGGCCTGTCCCGGTGCTCTGCTTTGTTCAGAGTAGGCTGGTGCTCCTGAGCCGGGAACCTGGCTCGTTGACAAAAGTGGCATCATTCTGTAAAGTGGAATGTCACCGGAAAGATGGTGATTGTGATTGTTGCGGGGAATGCCCGGGCTGTCTGTCTGCCTCTGGCCAGAGGACCCGTCTGAGGGTCCAGCAGCCAGGCGTCCTGGAGCTTCCTCCAATTGTCTTCACACAGAGCTTAGTCATGCAGACCTGCCGTCAGCCTTCTGCTGAAAAGTGAATCTTCCTGTGATTTATTTCCAATCGGGTTGCTTTGGAACGGATGGTTTTATTCATGAGAGAGATTTTATTTTACAAGGCCAGAGGAGGCGTCTAGGACAAGCGGGTCCCTTTGGCACTCCTCTCCTCATGCCTTTATCTGCATATATTAAAAAGGGCCTGTGTGCCCTGTCTATCTGCACACATATATCTGTCACCGTGTCCGGAGTGGAAAGGTGAGGCTAACCTTTACACGCATTTCACTCCAGCAGTTGACTGCAGAGACCTTGGCCTGCTCAAGAAAGCAAGTTTGCTTCTGTAGATGAACTAGCGAGTTAAACTCGGTAATCTGGAAGATTTACCTTCTGCTTTTCTTTCCTTGCATGCAAATTGCCATTCTAAACTTTATAAATTCTTATCTTTTGAAAGGCCAGGGCCAAATTATCACTGTTTTAATTCTCTGGCACAAATGAATCCGTTATGTCAAATTAAATATCATCTTCTTTTGTGATGCATTGTTTTACAGTCTACCAGGCAAATTCACTAGCACTGCCCCTACATTTTACATTTACTATTTATCTCATTTTAGGAATAAGAATTCTGAGTCTCACTAAGATTTAATAAAGACTCCCGAAAGTTACATGTTTAGCATACAGCACATTAAGAACCAGGTATAAGAGGTGCTGAATTTAGTTCAAACTTAATGCCCTTTACTACAAAGTCTATGAGCTTTTTCTATAAAGGACCACATAGTAAATATTTCAGGCTTTATGAGTATATGTTCCCTGTGGCAACTGCTTAGTTTTGCTATTATAGCACAAAAATAGCCACAGATAATACATATATGAATGGTGTTCTGCCATACAGTTTTATTTATGGACACAAAAATATGAGTGTTTTCTAATTTCCATGAAATATTATTCTCTTTTATGTTTTACCCATGCAAATATGTAAAAGGCATTTTTAGTTCATTGTCCTTAATAACACATATGGCAAGTGAGATTTAGCCAATGTGCTTTAGCTTGTAGAACCATGCGTGGCTGGAATTATGATTCTGTCAGCTGAGTCCCGAGTTCATTATAGTCCCAGACATGGGGAGGTTAAGGTTTCCAGAGCAATTTTCATCATTTTAAGTAATCAGCTGGTTTTTAGAAACCTGTCACCAAAGATTAATTTCCATCACAATTTCTCTTAAAAACAATAAAGTAAAAATATTAATTGAATTAATGTAACTTAATAAGAGCAGATGAATCATATTTTTAAATATGTAATGAAGAAATAGACTTACAAAAGAGTATTCCTCATGAATTACTGAAGAATTTGCAGAAAAAAGTGAAAAAAATAAAGAATAATCTCTTGTAACTCAGTTATTATAATGAGTCAATGAATTGAGTATGTAGGCACAGATGAAAATATTATATATGCTGTATAAGAAAGAAAATCTCTTCCATTTCTGATTATTTAAACCTGAAAAGAGCTTGCTGATAGTTACTCAAGATAAAACACTATAATTACATAGGCTCAGGTTCTGCAAAGCTGAGTTATAAGATAAAAATGGATAAATAACAAATTAATTAAATAAAATAAGTGCTCAAATCATGTTTGTTAATAATTTTGTAAAAGGTTACAAACAGCCGAGACCAGTTTGGCTCAGTGGATAGAGCGTCGGCCTATGGACTGAAAGGTCCCAGGTTTGATTCCGGTCAGGGGCATGTACCTTGCTTGCGGGCACATCTCCACTGTGGGGTGTGCAGGAGGCGGCTGATCGATATCTCTCTCTCATCGATGTTTCTGACTTTCTATCTCTCTCCCTTCCTCTCTGTAAATAATCAATAAAATATATTTTTTAAAAAAAGGTTACAAACAACTCCTAATTGCTCCAAAATTAGGAGTTGACTGGTGGTAGAAAGGGACTCTCTCATCTTGAAATCTGTTCCTTAAATGAAGAGTAATCAGAGGCATTGGTCAAATTAAATGGAAAATCAAAAAGAAGAATAGACTCTATTGAAACTGTATCTCGATCTTATTAAGATAATGATTTTAAAACATAGTTTCTATATTCATTCTTATATTTAGCAAAAAGTAAACTTTTCAAATATTTAAATAAAACATGTTATATAGATGATCACCTAGGTTAGAGAATTACATTTGGGAGGCTGATGATAGGATTAAGAACAAATATTGAATGGTTAGTATTGAATGATTAGGAGGTGAAAAAAATCTCTGGCATTTTGCCGTTGCCAGTCTTCAAGTCACTCAGGATGTAAAGAAAACTGGATTTCATCAATTTCTCATCTTGATCGATCCAGATTGTGTCTACCTTCAAGGCCTACTCAACTCCTGAGTTTTTCCCAGAGACTCTCTTTATTATACTTGCCCATGAATCTATTTGATTTCCAGACAATCTAACATGTATTTAAAGACCATAAGGATCAATGTTCATAGATGTATTTCAGTATTTTTCTCTCAAAAAGATGTAAACTACTTAAGGAACAGGTTGATGGCACATACTCAGTGTGAATCTCTTGAGGTTCTCCCACAGTAGGTAACTCTTGAGTGAATGATGAATTTGTTTTCAAATCCCTCAGGGAGGAAAAACCCTACTTGTCACACTGTCAGTGGAGAGTAATCTCTTCCTTCTCTAGCAATCCTCCAAGAGCTGACTCATGGGATTTTTCCAATGCAGAACTGAAAATATTACTGGGACTTAGGAGCATTGATAAATGGAAGCATACCTGCTACTTTGTGTCAGAAAATACATGTTATTTCCTATTGTAAAATGTCCAACTTTGATTCCTTAGGGCAGTGGCATCTCTTTATTCCCTTCTCCATCTATGAACATTTATTTTAGCCACAAAACAATTCTTGGAAACCAGCAGTATCTTACTGAGAAAGCTTTGTCAGTCAGAGCCTGGATCTAAAATCAACTCAATGGCAACTCAGAACAGATCAGCAAATCAATACCTGCCAACCTGCTCGGCTCTGACAATGAAATGTGAAATTGCTCTTTTACATTCTATATGTGGAAAATGGGGTAACAGGCTTAAAATGGGGTTATCTTCCTGGATTTATATGCCTCACATTTCCTACAAATTAGAACCTATTGTACTTAGCAGGAAAGTACATTGACAAAATTTAGAATAAAGATGTAGATATATATATTAATGACAGTAATTAACATTTTTCAGTGATAACTTGGTGTTAGGTGTTATGCTAAGCAATTTATTTCTCACAACAGCTCTGAAAATCAGGTACTATATTACTATGTTCTCTTATATAAATGACTACACCGAGGCTCAGGAAGACTAATTAAGTTGACTAAGATGAGACAGCAACTAAGAGCCAAAGAATGGATATAAACTCAGTATGACAGACCTTGTATCTTGTGTAAAACTCATATAAGAAAGCAGTTGAATGAGTCATTTAGAGATGATTGATAAAGATGTTAAAAGTGGACATGACAGGTTACTAAAAATGAGGCCATCGTTCTTTTCCTGAACATGTGGATTACAAATGGGATCCATTGTGGAATAAGTGAATGTTTTGCTTATTGGAACGTGTGATTTTTTTTATACATTCAAAGCATGTTTATTGAACATATACTATTATCCAACATAGCTGATGGCGAACAAAATATACATGGGCCCTGCTTCATGGAACTTTTAGTTCATCTTCATGAGGATTTTTATAGGTTTTGGAAATCATCTAATCTTTATTCTCATAGATTTTCTCTAAAGAATCAAAACTGCCTGAATGTTGACCATAGATGCTCATGTCTTTGATCATTTCACTTATCTACCTGGAGGAAACTTTGCTAACAGTTACCTTCTGTTTCGACTCCTTCACCGCTAGCACTAGTGTGGTTAAATGGCCCCTGTGTCAGTAGGCTTCATTCAGAGAACAGAAAAAATAGAAGATACACTGTATATTTAGAGTATTGTAAGGTTTCCAGAGCAATTTTCCTCATTTTGAGTAATTACACACACACACACACATATTATAGGGGACTGACGAAGGAAGTCTGAAATGTGTAAGGTAGAACTTTAAGAAGGGCAGGCTGGAACTCATGTAATGAACTGAAACTTCAGTCTATGTCTGAAAATCTGGAAAGTCTCACCTCTGTTCTAAGTAAGACCTTCCAACTGCTTAAATCAGGTCCATCCCATTTACCTGGGGAGTATAGAACTGCCAAGTAGATGCTTTAAAATGACACAATCCCATTTTAGATATAACACATAAAATGTAGGATTCTTTAAGACAAATTTCCAATGGAATTTGAACATTCCTTTGAGTTCTTTTTCCTAGAAAGGTGATTTCCAGTCTTTATGAAAATAATTTCCCGGAATAAAATATTAGAGTGGCATAGCCTGGACTTTGGAGTAAGCTTTGAACTCTGATTGAGTCAGACACACATTTAAACCTCAGATTCCTCATCTGTAAAAAGAGAGGTTGATAATAATAATAATATATGCCTTATAAAGTGCCTAGGAAAATTTATTAAAACAGAAAATTCTAGTTTGCCTGAGATGGTCTCAGGGTATTCTCAGGATAGTTATTAATAATACCCTTTTTACTCTCCAAAGTGATCCAGTTTTTTAAAAGAAATAAAATAGTCATCTTATTTATATGATATTCTAAACACTTTGGTTCTTTTAATGGCAGCCTATTTCCATTGATGACCTTATGTATCTGATTTATTCTATCTGACTCTAGATGAGAGAACTGAAGACCAAACTTGAAAGTTACTAAGTGCCATGCTTAAGTTCAATAAAGAATATATTTTCTAATACCTTCTTTTGCTAGTCCTTCAAATCTTTACAATTACATACTTGAGTTTCATCTTTTCAAACAAAGTATCCTCAGTGTCTTTTTTATTTTACAGAGGGGAAGGGAGAGGAATAGAGAGCTAGAAACATCGATGAGAGAGAGACATCGATCAGCAGCCTCCTGCAAGCCCCCCACTGGAGATGTGCCCACAACTAAGGTACGTGCCCTTGACCAGAATCGAACCTGGGACCTTTCGGTCTGTAGGCCAATGCTCTATCCACTGAGCCAAACCGGTTTCAGCTCCTCAGTGTCTTTAGACTGGTTCCATTTGATGTGACTTCCACTGCCTAGATGATCCTGGTCATTCTCTTTGGAAAAGTCCACAGGTTTTCAGTGTTACTATTAAAATATGTTGCCTATACATTAAGTCCACATGGTTTTCTATTCAATTTAGACTACATTCAGTGGGACTGTTGGTACTCTTTTCTTAGGTTCCACCCATGAATTAATTAGTTCATGCATCAGCATGATTCTTTGGGCTGCACTGAGCTCACAGTTAGTTAAATCGCTAGGTCTTTTATCAACAGAAATGTTAATTAACCCATTTACCTTTGCTCTCTATCTGTTTAGCCTTAACAAGCCTCAACTTCAACAAAATAATTCTCTTCACAAAGACATTGATGCTTCCCTGTGTTCATCAAAGTTGTTAATTTAAATTTTGAAGAGGGCGGAGTCTCCATCCAGTTTAGTATTGATCAGCAAGCTTTTAAAATGTGTGCTCAATCATCTATTAGTATTATAACCCTTATTTTGAGAATTTATGAGTAAGGATATCATAGTTCAAATATATGATCAAGATAAAAATGGAAAGTATATATGTCATGCATCTAATAGTAATCCGTCATCAACTATGGTTAAGGAAACGTGGCTTTAAAATACACATACTTAGGGTCTAATCAAAATTTATTTACATAATAAATGTGTGACTTGAAATAACTCAGTTAATCTAAATCTAATTAGTCTCTTATTTAACATGTATATTAGATAGCTCATGAAAAGTTTTAAATACAATGTCTGGCATATGGTTGGCAATTGTTCCTGCTGCTGTTGTTAATTGTATTATTACTTTTGTATCTGGAGACAACTGTAGAATTAAGATCTTTAAAATCCTTCATTTATAGAACAAATGAATTTAAAAGTGAACATAGCTACCTAAGGATTCTCAAATGGTTGGGATTGGGTACATTTACTAAGAGAAAATAAAAATAGTTGTAGCTGCCTTTACTGCATCCACACTCATTTATTTGCTTCCATGGAGTGAAACATGAATGTCATCTTTAGGATTCTTTTATAATTTTTCTTTTAAAATATTGCCCCTAATTTTCAGGTGAGCCATCCGAAGACCACATCAGTCTTTTTACAATTTGATTGATTTACTTCACTTGACATTGCTGAAACCCTTGCACCATTAGGAATGTTTATGTTTAGATATCCAAGACAGTAGTCCCTCTTAGTTTCCTTCATCGGCTTTTCTTCCTCAAGAAAAAAAAAATTACTTCTATTCTTGATCATCACTCTCATCACAAATTATCTCACTATTTCCACAGCTTTCATACTTATTCATAAATTCATTTCTCTAACTCTGGTCTTTTATGAGAGGTGTGTTTTGTCCCCTGAGAATCAATGTGCCTTCGACATTTCCCAAACCTCTTTCTGGTAGTCAGGGCCAGGTGACATATATCTGACCATTGGGCATGAGTGGAAGTGAGACATTTCACTCTGCACCAAAGCGTAACCAAGAACATAGAGTTATCCATGTTTCCTGATCCAGGAATTTAGAGGCCTTGGGTTCTAAATGGTGAAGGCATATGATATTGGAGTTTTTGTCAGCCCAAGTCCTTGAGCCACTGTACAAAGAAGACTTTGTTCCTGATCATTGTTGGATAGGCGATGTGAGTCAGAAATAAATGTTTCTTGTGTTAAGCCACTGAGATTTTGAGGTTATGTATTTTGTTTGTTTGTTTGTTTTGTTAGCATGGCTAGGTATTCTTTTTTGTTTATTTTTAATTTTCATTGTTGAAAGTATTGCACATGTCTCCTTTTTCCCCTGACTGGGAATTCTTAATTAAAATATTTCTTATTAGAGGTTATACTCTTTGTTTCCATCAGAATCCTGGAAGTTCCTATGTCAATGGTCATGGGGAAGGACCTTATCCAAAAGATATTTGCTTAAATATGAACATTTTTAAGGATTTAGCTTTGCCTGTTCTTTCTGTAAAATATCTCAATGGGACCCTGCTTTCCCTTGCCTCTTGCATTAATCTCTTCAGATAATAATCAGCTCCAAAGTTGGTTGTTATTACAGTCCACTATGTTCACTATTTCTCATCCTCATCACTCTTCTAAAACATTTTCCATTATTCAAATATATTTGATTACTACTCATAGTTTACAATGAAAGTCCACTCAATATACAGTTTCTCCCTTTTATGTTTTATTTCAAAAACTCTACTTATAGGTACTGTGACTTAATTACATTGAACATTTAAAAAGTATTATGTACTTTAAACCCCAATGCATTTTTATAATGTCTTATTTATCTTATTTTACCTAAAAATACTTGTTTTTATATGAAAAATTTCTCCTGGTCCTTTAATTTCAAGACAAATTCTGGGTAATGATTCATGAACCTAAGGTTAGGTATTAATTCCGAGTAAGGATGTTAGAGAAGGTTTCACATAAGTTAGTATGTATTATAATCCTTTCTGCAAGCATCGTTACTTGTATTATGTCATATATAATTTACCTATCTATCTATCCATCTTAGATAGTTAATGTTATATGTCAATTTGACTGGATCACATGGTGCCAGATATCTTGCTAAACATTATTTTTAAGTGTGTTTGTGAAGATGTTTCTAGATTTGAATGGGTGGACTCAGTAAAGCAGTTTGCTCTCTGCATTGTGGATGGCATCTTGCAATCTGTTGAGGGTCTGAATAAAACAAAAGCCTGAAGGAGGAAGAGTTCAGGTTTTCTTGCCTGATTGCTTGATCTGAAACATCTATAGTCTCCTGCCCTCTCAGTTCCTATTCTACAGACTTTAGACCCAGATTGGAACCTGTATCATCAGCTCCCCTGATTCTCAATCCTTCCGGCTTCAACTAAATTCTGTCTCCAGCTTTCCTGGTTTTCCAGTTTGGAGATCATGGGACTTCTCAACCTTTATAATTGCATGGGCCAATTATTTATAAATAAAACAAAATGCACACACACATACACTAGAGACATTAGACACCCAGTGTATAAAATGTGTGCATGGATGGGGGGTGGGAAGAGATGTCCTTTAGCCCAGCCTGCTCCCTCTCCAATCTGGAACCCCTTGAGGGATGTACAACTGCCCATTTAGGCCCGATCCATGTAGTATTGGGACTAAATGGGCAATTGGATATCCTTCTCACAATCCAGGAATGCTGGCTTCCAAATGCTCCCCTGCCTGCCTTCCTAATTGCCCCTAACTGCTTCTGCCTGCCAGCCTGATCACCACCTAACCACACCCCTGCCAGCGTGTTTTCCCCTAACTGCCTTCCCCTGTGGGCCTGGTCACTGCTAAATACCCTCCCCTGCAGGCCCGGTCACCCCCAACTACCCCTTCTGCTGGCCTAGTCACCCCTAACTGCCATCCCCTGTAGGCCTAATTGGCCCCAACTGCCCTCCCTTGCAGGCCTGGTTCCTCCCAACTGCTCTCCTCTGCTGGCCATCTTGTGTCCACATGCGGGCAGAATCTTTTGACCACATGAGGGCAATCATCTTGTGTGTTCAAGTGATGGTCAATGTGCATAGTACTCTTTTACTAGATAGGATAGAAACCTGGTGAATGGGTGGGGACCAGCTGGTTTGCCCTGAAGGGTGGGTGTTCCCTTGGGGCATGGGGTGGCCTAAGCAAGAGGCCTGTGGTGGTTTGCAGGCCAGCCACTCCCCCTGGTCACCCAAGCAGAGGCCCTGGTATCTGGGATTTATTTATCTTCTACAATTGAAACTTTTTAGACTAGAGTGAAGCCAAGACTTCTGGTCCCACAGCCATTGAAACTTTGTTGCCTTAAGCAAGCCCTGGACCACCAGGGTTTGCAGAAAGCTTGGCTTCCTCCATCGTCAGGGACAACTCAAGCCTTGCTCCTGCTCTCTCTGTGGCCTGTAGCCATCTTGGTTGGATTAATTTGCATACTTGCTCTGGTTGGCAGGTGGGTGTGGGTAGTGGGTGTAGTGGAAGTATAGTCAGTTTGCATATTACTCTTTTATTAGATAAGATAGACACACACACATACATATACATACCATGGTTCTGCTTGTCTGAAGTACTCTTTCTAATAACTGTTTATATGCCATCATTCCAAGTAGATTAGGAAATCATTGAGGAAACAATCTTGTCATTTTCATCTTTATATCAGTTACACTGGACCTCATTCTTGTCATTTTCATCTTTATATCAGTTACACTAGACCTCAAAGAATGCCTTTAAATGGATGTTTTGTAATTCTTCTTTGAACTAAAGAGTGAATCTTTCTTATCCTATTCACATCTCTATTTTATTTGCTAACTAACCTGCAAACCTCTACTCATCTACTTAGTGAGTCTTTCAGAAATCCTTGATATACTGACAACAAGATAACTGATTTATGAGGTTCAGAATTAATCTCTTGCTACTTTATTAAAATTTTGTATGTTTACTTATCTTGGTATTTTATAATGTCTTGAAATATTGACAGTATATCAGTAATCTTAGCCACAAATTATTTTAGTGTGTAAATGGCCCTTGAACCTGGAATTCACCAAATCTGTTACTCTTACAAACATCTCTCTAATGCTGGGATCAGTTTTCGCTTAAGTATTTGATTTACATTTCTCATTAAGAGGACCAATATCTTTAATGGAAATGAGGATGACAAAATCAGAGATAAGTTGTGCTGCTTTCTCTATCCAATCTTTTTTATTCCTCATATGTCCCCAAAGCCATGATTCTTTTCATATCTTCCTCACCTCCTCTCTCTCTTTCACTCTAGCTCTTTCTTCCAACTACAGATGATTGTTAACAATGGTTCAATCTAAAAAAAAATATTTGACTTTATGATGATGCAAAACTTATATGCATTCAGTAGAAACCATACTTCTAATTTGAATTTTGATCTTTTCCTGGGCTAGCATTATGCAATAGATTCTTTCTGGTGATCCTGGCCCGTGTCAACAAACCACAGCTCCCAGTCAGTCCACATGAGAGTAAACAACCCATATTCTGCAGTGTTCTGTGTTCCAGCATTTTTTGGATACTGTATTCTTAGAATGTTTAAAGTAAGCTAAAATAAGTTATGATATTCGGTAGGTTAGGAGTATTAAATGCATTTTAATTTAGAATATTTTAAACTAGTATGGCAATGCATAATTGCTTTCTTCCAGACATGCAAATAAGGTTCACAATGGTTCACATAATTGCACAATTAGGTACACTCAGGTTGGCAGTTTATTTCTAGACATACACTTTCAGCAAACTACTAGAGTAAACTGTACTGGAAAAACACCATTTGAGCTTTTGATCTGGAAACTCAACTGCCAAATGCCAAAGGTCTTATGCCAAGACATTCAGCCCATTCCAAGCTCAGCTTGGCTATGCATCCTGGTCTTTATGAGCTGCACTGTGTTACTACTGAACAATCTGCAGAATATGATCTTTGAAGTGTATAAAAAATAAAAACCAAAGGTGATTTTTTTTTTGGAATTCACTATGTCGAGGGACATTTTCATATGGTATTGTCACCTGCTGTTCTATCATGACAAAAATTAAATTCATATACAAGAGTGACAAGTTAGCAAACTCTCTGGGGAGAAACTTATTGAGAGCCTCACTTCACTGAGTTATTATCCTTGTAGACTCAAAGATGTTGCCCTGTTCCTTCATTCTCTGGCATTGATTACACAGCATCCTGCTTAAACTAAAACTATGCTTTGACTAAAATAACAGTGGCATTACCTATAATGCTGGAATAGAAAAAAGGATTTCTTATTTTTTTTACTGAAAATTTCTATACCAGGCATGGCAATTATTACTATGTTTATTTTACCCTTGAGAAAAATATAACTAAATTAACCTAAATAATGTCTTGGAAATTACACATATCTGAGTACTTGCTTTGTTCTAGATATTCTTTGCAGCCTTCAATAACTGATTCCATTCATAGATGGGTTGAGGCTGACTTCGGAGAAGTCAAATTTCAATCTTGCACACTGAATTCAAAATCATATTGGAAACAAATGTGACCGCTTGCTAGAATAACAACCTGGTGTTATTTTTTCCATATGCATTTTCCTCTATTCTTCTCTCCCTTAAGCCTGAAGTTTGCCACGTATGACTTTAGTAAGCATATGAAAAGATTGCTCAGATTGCTGGGAAGTGAACATTTAGAAAGTACACAGGTGGCTGAGGAGATATCAGAAACATAACCACACAGGGCCAGCTCACTGATTGTGATGACCGACTTTCCTAACATGAAAGCGTCTATGAAATATCATTATTTCCCTTTCAGAAAACATAGTGAAGCATATGTGAGGTGTAAAAGTAAGTTATTTCTCTCTGATTATTCTGAATATCAGCAGAGATAACTAGAGAATTATGCAGAGAGCAATTTAGCACTGATACCAAATTTCTCTGTATTGATCTTTCAACATCTCATAATTGGTTTTCTCAGAGTCCTCACTTCATAATCCAGCTGACCCCAAGTTTTCACAGGACTTCCAATCCTATGAGAGGTGTAAACTAGTATTTGCAGACATATTTGCTGGCCTTTGTGCAATGAGTGCATAATAAATCACTCTCAATGTCTATGAAAATCCTCCAGGAGCCAAGGAAGGGAACATTGAGTAATCTGTATGAAACAGGCTTTACTAGTCTGTGGTTACAAAATTATGTCTCTTCTACATTTTCTGAATGACCTTAATCTGTCACTAGGGCTCCACTTTTAAATGGCTTGAACTTGGGATTTTTCTGCAGTATCTTGAACATTGTTTTCCATGGTCTTCATGTGTTCCTACAAACTTGCGCATCAACTGAAATCCGCCCTTGGTATCCTTTCTCTTTATATCCTGCTCCTCACTTGGCCCACTCACTGTGCAGGAATGTCACTGCCAAAGGTACCAGCCCAGGTGCTTCCACCAAGTCCTGTCCTGAGCCCGGCAAACATTCTGGTTCCATGAGAAGCCAGGGAAAGAAGCCTGCTCGCCAACTCCGTGCTGTCTTTTCTTACCTAGAACTTGAATCTGGTCACACTCTCCCCAAAGTCATTCAAAATCCATCTTAAGCAACTACACAGTTGTAGGCTCTCCACTCCTAAGGCTGGACAGCTGATGTAAAATACTTTAAACATCAAGATAATACTGAATGAAAGAAATGTTGAAGAAGCACGTTAACATATGATTTCATTACATTAAAATCATTCAAAGCAAGGATATATGTGCCTATGAAAATGTCCTTAATTTGCTTATGTAAAAGCATGTCCAGGGACTGGAAGTAAAAGCCAAACTCGGGAGATGGAGATGGTGACCTTCAGGAAGTGTGGGAGGAGAATGTGTCTGAAGATTTCAAATAAGGAGTGCTTGTACTTTATCTCTAATGTTTTATTTCTTCAGATAAGAAGAAATTTGAATTAATATGTCCACAAGTAAAAAATTGTTTATTCTGGACTTTATTTGCAAGAGACCATTATGATATAGTGGGCTCTGAAGAGGTTGCACTTGAGGTTCAATGTCAGTTTGAGCATTCATCATCTGTGTGACATTGAATTTAGTGTTTAGCCTTCTTGTGTCTAATATGCAAAATGGAGACAATAATAGTACCTACTTCATAGACACCATGAACTTAGCAATGATATGTGTTAAAAATGGGGCAAACTTTCTTGTATTGAAATGCCTTTTAGGTTTTAGGGAAAATTTTGCTTGTAAGATTCATAAACTAGTGGAGTTCTCTCTTGAGAGAATGTAGTGGGTCTTAGCTGGATGTAACCTCTGTGCTTTGAAGAGGAAATATGTGAGTTGAAATTCAGCTGCTCATGCTCTCATATTCAGATAGAAACTCTAAAGTATTAGAGCAAAATATTTTTTGACATCTTTCAGTCTTAACGGGAATCAGGAGATGCTGCCAATATAGTGAACATGTCATTCTTATGAAATTTGATCTTTAATCGTGCCCATTCCAAAACACAGTTTCCTGCCTCTTATGTGCATGACCTGACTCCAAATGCTAAACTACCAGGTTTTATCTGGTTCCAGCAAAGTCACCCACCTGCTCACTGAATTCTCCCTAAGGCAAACATGCATGTTTTCCCAAAAGGATGGCCTCTCTGGGATCACACATTACAATCTCATACAGCATCAATTAAATGGAAAAGAGTTTTGTCCAAAAACATGGACAGTAGATTCCTAAAGGGGTAGAGATATACTAATATACTAATAACAAACAATTTTGTCATTAGGGAAAACTGGATGAACTTGGATGAATAAAATGCTATTCCTATTTGGGATTGTGGAGGTTTTCTTCCTGGTGTATAAATCATTCAAAGTAGAATTATCAAGGAGCCCACTAGACAATGTAAGACACTAAGCTGTAAAACCTAAAACTCAATTAAAATGGAGTAAAAATTTAAAGATGTGCTTATCTTGATGGACGCCAGAAGAGGGGAAGGAGGAAGAGGAAGGGGAGGTGAAGGAGGAAGGGAAAGTAGAGGAGAATAAAAGAGGAGAGAAGGAGGGAGAAATTGAAAGAGGGAAGGAGAAAGAAAAGAAGGAAATGGCCTTAGAACTTGTAGAGGAAAGGTGTACAAGATAAGACATAGTAATTTCAACCTGGCACTGAACAGAAAATTGTCAAAAATTAAAAGAAAAAAATATATATGTAGAAATGGCAGATGAAAGTCAGTATAAGAAATATGACAGTGGTCAATGCGAAATGCTATAGATAATAAACCTCGACTATACATTCTTAGTCACTCAGAAAAACAACACAACTAGGGATATGCAGAATGAGGTCCTCAAGTGAAAGTAGAGTGACCCCCAAGGAGGTGAACTTGCTAAATCAATATAAACTGAGTTCTCTTAAACATATGCAAAAACCCTTATGTGGCTAGCTCTAAAATGAAAAGGTAAGTAAACTCTGCCTCAGTAAATTGACTAAACTTGTGAGGAGAGAATGTGTCAGTAATTAGGTGATGGTCAGTGTGAACTTTTGAAAAAAATGAACCATAGAGAGAGGATTGGGCAGCTTTTATCATCACCTTCCCTGAGAGATAATCCCAACTCTGAGAAAGACATTAGGTCGGCTGGGGACTCTATGAACTATTCCTTTAGCATTTCCAAATTATTTATTTTTGTTCCTTTTGATACAAGAAGAACATTACTTCGGATGGCAGCTTATTTGAAAAGTATAGTGAATGAAAAGACACAGTGTAAGGTAGAATAATTATTTTTATTTTACTTCTTCTGTATGTAGGATTGGCAAAATAAGTAATAAATTATAGAAAAAGCATGTCACTAGCCTTTTCTATTATCTATGTGATATTCCTATCAGATATACATTTCTTTTTTGTTAATATATTTTATTGATTTTTTTACAGAGAGGAAGGGAGAGGGATAGAGTTAGAAACTTCAATGAGAGAGAAACATCGATCAGCTGCCTCCTGCACGCCCCCTACTGGGGATGTCCCCGCAACCATGGTACATGCCCTTAACTGGAATTGAACCTGGGACCTTTCAGTCCGTAGGCTGCTGCTCTATCCATGAGCCAAACCGGTTTTGGCTCAGAAATACATTTAATTAAAAAGCATTGCTATATCTAGTTACTCTATATGTCATATTTTTTTACTTATCTCTAAATGCTTTTTATATTTGTTATTGTTTTATTTCTTAAAACATTTTAAAAATAAAAAGTATAATGAACACCCATGTTCAAATCCCCAAATTTCAATAATCATTAATCTAATCAATTCTTTATCCATACCAATCCACTCACCTCCATCCTCAATCTTGAATTTTTATAAACAAATCTCAGATATCATATCAAGTTATCTACAAATATCTCTGAAGCTATAGATTCCTTTTAAAAACACTTAACAATACCATTATTTCATGTAATAAGTTAGTTAAAATTCACTACTATAACCAAATATCATTAAAATGTTTAAATCTCTGTTTTTATTATTAATGTTTTCTTTTTGTTCTTTATTTGCTTCGTGATCTAGACAAATTCCAAGTTGAATAATATCTCTCTTAAGTTTTTAATCTATTGACTCATGCTTCCTCATTCATTTTTTTTTCTTTTCCTTAGAAATAAAAATAAAACGACTGGATTTTCCTTGTTGAATTTCTGTGGTATCATCCAATATGTTCTTTTGACCATGTAATTCTAATATATTAGAATTCAAATCTACAGAAGCAATGAGGTTCAAATTTAGTTTTGTTTGCATAATACATTTATTTCATTATATAAAATTTTTTCACATATATAGTGATGAATATTTTAATTATTTTATAGTTTTTTTGTTCCTATGAACAATCCTGTAATGAAATTCCCCATGCATATATCTTTAAACATTTGTTTAATTACTTGCTTAAAATGAATTCTTAGAAATTTTATTGTAGAATCAAAAACCATGCACTTTTGAAATATTTGTTGGTGCATGTTGCCAAATTGGCCTTCAGAAAAACTATTACACTTTTAAATCACATTTAACATACCTAAAGGTGTATTTCTTTATAATATAAAACAACAAGTATGACTTTTTAAAGGTATTTTAAAAAGTGAGAGTTTGTTTTTCTCTTTTATTAACTTAGATTTTCATTACTTCTTTCACTACAATCATAATGTAAAAGCTAACAAACTGATATTTTGATTCCTGCATCTTCCTCTTGTTCTCTGATTATCATGAATAGGTGACTGACTGCCTTATGAAACCTGAATTGCTAAGGCTGAGGAGAAGGGGAGTTTCCCATCAACGAGGTTGTGATGCACAGTGACTTGATTACATTGTCACTGAAAGGACTCGCATTCTTGAACTCTTACTTTTATAGTATTACCATAGGAGTCAAATAAGAAGAGTCAAGTCTGACAATGTGAAGATAATATGAAAGGTTTTCAATTCTATAAATTTGAAGTCATGTAGATTTAAAATGTGAAGCCATGAAGTTTCTTTTTTTATTTCCAGACCATTCTTTATATATTTTTTCTTTTTTTTAATATGTTTTATTGATTTTTTACAGAGAGAAAGGAATAGGTTTAGAGAGTCAGAAACATTGATGAGAAACATCAATCAGCTGCCTCCTGCATGCCCCCTACTGGGGATGTGCCTTCAACCAAGGTACATGCCCTTTACCAGAATTGAACCCAGAACCCTTCAGTCCTCAGGCCTCCGCTCTATCCACTGAGCCAAATGGTTTTGGCTATATATATTTTTCTTTTTATTAAACAGAAAACCAAGAAGCCCTCTGGTTTTTTTTTTAATATATTTTATTATTATTTTTTTACAACGAGAAAGGGAGAAGGATAGAGAGTTAGAAACATCTATGAGAAACATGGAACAGCTACAACCTGCACACTCCCTACTGGGTATGTGCCCACAACCAAGGTACATGCCCTTGACCAGAATCAAACCTGGGATCCTTGAGTCTGCAGACCAATGCTCTATCCACAGAGCAAAACCAATGCTCTATCCACTGAGCAGAACCATCTAGGGCTGATTTTTTATTATTCCTGAAATTGCTCAAAGGAGTATAATTTGCTTTATCCAGCATTGTGCTTTGTGCCTGACAGGTAATATCTTTCTACATAAAACTTCTGATGCAACTGGATTGGTCTTGAGTTGAACTTTAGAAGCTGATCGTTCCCACTCTCACCGGAGAACTGCACAGCAGAGCATCTTTTCTTGTGGAATTGCTTATTTTTTGGCTGCCTACCGAGATGTCTTCAGGATAATATATTAGGCTATTTCATGTTATCACCTTGGGAGTTTTGCTATTCTTTTGTTATTTTTCTGACAAATTAGCAGCTAATGTGAGACAGTGACATAAAGTACAGGGAGCTTTCTTGTTTTCATTTCTGTAATAAGTTTGAAATCAATTGAAAATCATTTTAGAAAATAAAATGTCCTTCCTTGATTAATCCGAACGTTCAGTATTCAACTAGTAAACTTTGAGCTAGGCTAGAAAACTCAGGAAGATCTTGAATATGCTACCACCTCCACACAATAAATCGCAATATATTCAACATGACGCAATATATTCAACATGAGTCAGAAGTGTTAGTTAATGTTAATTGAGTCTTTCATTTCCCAAATAAAGGTATAGTCCCAAACTAATATCCCCTATTTGTTTGTGATCTTATTTGAAAACTAGAAGCCGGATGCATGAAGATTCATGCCTGAATGGGACTTACTTTCCCTGGATGCTCGCACCATCTTCACTCCAGCCAGGAGTTGCCTTTCCACCTTCCCACAATGCTCAGAGACCCGAGGCAGCCTGGGGTGGTGTGGAATAACTCAAGCACCCCACTCTGCCCCTGGACACTGGGTGTCTTCATATGCAAATTAACCTACCATCTTCATTGGGTTAATTTGCATACTCACTCCTGATTGGCTGGTGGATATCACGAAGGCATGGCCAATTAGCATGTTACTCTTTTATTAGCTAGATAGGTCTTTGCAGATTTAAAGAAGTTAAAATAAGATGGTGAGGGTAGACTCTAATCAGTTTTATAACAATAGGGTAATGTGCACACACAGGAAGAAGGATGTGTGAAGACAGAGAAACACAGAGAGAGGAAAGATGAGGCAGCCATATGAAGTTGGAGGCAGAGACTAGAGTTATGTAGTCACAAAGGAAGGATTGCCTGCATACCAGAAACTGTGAGAGGCAAAGAAGCTACCTCTCTTGAAGGCTCAGAGGGAGGCTGGCACTGCCCATGCCTACATTTTGGACTCTGAGCCTGCAGGACTGAGAAATAAACTTCTACTGTCTTAAGTCAACTAGTTTGTGGTACTCTGATATGGCAGCCCCAGCAATTTAATATGGTAACTACTTTTGAGAACATGGAGAAGACATGGGGCTGCAATAGAGGCAATCTCTTAGGGAAGAGATTGGAAATTGATTTTATCCTCTAAGTATAAAGTGGGGTGATGAAAAAAATCACTTTTTTTAAGAAGGCCTCTTTGTTTCTGCCCTAGAATAGTTAAGGTGCATAACTTATATATCTTGCTGGCACAGTGTAAGATCCTTTTGATTGTATCTAATAAAAGAGTAATATGCAAATTGACCATACCTCTGCTACACCCGCAAACCACACCCACCAGTCACGCCCACCAGCCAATCAGAGCAAGTATGCAAATTAACCCAACCAAGTTGGCTACAGCCACAGAGAGAACAGGAGGGAAGTTTGGGTTGCCCCTGGCAATGGAGGAAGCCAAGCTTTCCACACACCCTGGTCCAGACCTCCACTTAAGCCAACAAAGTTTCAGTGGCTGTGGGTATCAGAAAGCTTGGCTCCACTACAGGCTACGAAGTTTCAATTGTAGAAGATAAATAAATCCCAGATACCAGGGCCTCTGCTTGGGTCACCGGGGGCGGGGGGGAATGGCTGGCCTGAAAACCACCACGGGCCCCTTGCCCAGTCCACCCCATGCCCCAAGGTAACCCCTACCCTGATATAGGACATCCTTCAGGGTAAACTAGCTGGCCCCCACCTGTGCACCAGGCCTCTAACCTATCTAATAAAAAAGTATTATGCAGATTGACCATCACTCCAAAACACAACATGACTGCCCCCATGTGGTCAAAAGATCCTGCCCCTAAAATATATTAAAAAAAAAAAAAAGGGCGAGACCGGTTTGGCTCAGTGGATAGAGCATTGGTCTGCGGACTGAAAGGTCCCAGGTTCGATTCTGGTCGGAGGCAGGAGGCGGCTGATCGATGTCTCTCTCTCATCGATGTTTGTGACTTTCTATCCCTCTCCCTTCCTCTCTGTAAAAAATCAATAAAATATATTAAAAAAAAAAAAAAGATCCTGCCTCCATGTGCACACATGATGGCCAGCAGGGGAGGGCAGTTGGCAGGGACCAGGCTTGTAAGGGAGGGCAGTTGTGGGCAATCAGGACAGCAGGGGAGGGCAGTTAGGGTGACCAGGCCTGCAGGGGAAGACAGTTAGGAGCAAACAGGCTGGCAGGGGAGCAATTAGGCATCAGTCAGGCTGGCAGGAGAGTGGTTAGGGGGTAATCAGGCTGGCAGGCAGAAGCAGTTAGGGGTAATCAGGAAAGCAGACAGGCAAGTAGTTGGGAGTCAGCAGTCCTACCTGGATCTGGCCTAAATGGGCTGTCAGACCTCCTTCATGGGGTCCCAGATTGGAGAGGGAACAGGCTGGACTGAAGGACACCCTCCCTTCTCTCTGTGCATGAATTTCATGCACCAGGCCTCTAGTAGATATATAAATATGTATTGCAAGTACTTAATGAATATCGTTTTTGATCAACTGAGTTCCACTATGCATTTTGTGAGAAATAGGATGAATTTGTTTTTTCTCCGTGTTCTTTGTTGAGGTAAAGAAGCAGTGCCTATTAGGATTGTGCAGTGTTCTCCAAATAAGATTAACATGTATGTTGCAATGTTTCCATTCAAACACACACACACACACACATACTCATGCACAATGAAAATGCACACAGAACAATATCAGATTAACCAAACAACATACACCCACATGAAACCAGCTTTCCATGTTATTGTCAACGGCTCTACAAACAGTCTTACTCAAAAACAGAGTAAAAATTCTAGGTTAACAGAATATTCATTATTTCACCTATCAAAACACCATCAGGTAAAAGATAGTAGGAAACATGGTTTCAAACAAAAGAATCAAATAAAAGTCTTATTATTAAAAGTTATGTTTATCAGAAACTAGAAACCTATCTTTTATTCTAAAGAAAAGAGTGAAAACCTAAATCACCCATAGGCTGTAAGCAGTTATCCTGTTACAAATCTACCTTTTATCTTAGAAATTGCTATATTCTTTCCAATCAGTTAGTTAGTGCTAGCCTAGGTTAATTCATGTATAGGCCTCTAATAACATAGTAGGCTGCTATTCTTTTCACATTTTTTTTTAAATCTTGTAAGAGCAATAAGCGGAGCTATGCATCCCTCCTGCTATTTGATTAGAATGCTATATGGATTTTGTTAACAGTAGATAATAGGCCCACCACACAGCATGAAGACAACTTGTGGATTTCATCATTTTATTTTCTCTAGTAAAGCCTTCGCATCTGAACTTTTGTTTTTCTGCATTAGCAAATACACAGAAAATACGAATGGCCAGGCTTTCTGTTAACCATCTTGAAAGCTCGATGACTTATCGAAATTGTTAATACTCTACAACAGCAGTTCTCAACCTGGGGGTCGAACGACCCTTTCACGGGAGTCGCCTAAGACTATTGGAAAACACCTATTTCCCATGGTCTTAGGAACCAACACACCCACTCTTCGGTGTAGCAAAATGTAGCAATGTAGTTTACTGTTGTCAGATGAAGACTGTTGCCCATGCTACACCACGATTCAAGACAAAATTCCATTCATTTGTAATTAGAAATAAATATTTCACCATATATAATTACATATTGTTTTTGTGATTAATCACTATGCTCTAATGATGTTCAATTTGTAACAATGAAAATACATCCTGCATAGCAGATATTTACATTACAGTTCATGACAGTAGCAAAATTACAGTGATGAAGTAGCCACGGAAATCATTTTATGGTTGGGGGTCACCACCCCATGAGGAGCTGTCTTAAAGGGCCGTGGCCTTAGGAAGGTTGAGAACCACTGCTCTACGATATATCACAAGAGAAATTCACACGGTTGCCTGTGGCCGACCTCTCCATTCCTAACCGGCCTGCGGGGAGCAGCAGCGGTGTTAACCCTGCACCCACCCCGCACGGTGACCCCCTGGAAGTGCCGAGCGGTGTCTGGCAGCTGGCGACGAGAAAGGGCTGCCTGCCGGTGGGGCTCCCCAGGCCTGATGATGACTGGGGTCAGCAAGAGAAAAGCGACCCTAGACTCCCAGAAGCAGCTGTCATCGGCACCGAGAAGCCAGAAGCAATCCCTTCCAACCAAATCCCTTATCAGAAATTTCCTTCACATCCAGTGATGTATTCTATCTCAGGACGTACAGTGACATGACAGTTCTTTATATGGATGGCCTGCTGTTTCTTCTCTTAGAAACCGAAAGCTCTCAGCAGCCTCCTGCCTGTCCTTAGAGAGAAGCCGCTCGCTTTAACATATGCGTATTGCTTTCCTATAAGGTCGTGTTGTGGATGTTCCTGTTTAACAGTAATGAGTGGTGATCAATCATTGGCAAATGACGCTGTCCCTGGCGTTGCTTTATATGACTATCAACTTCCATCAATAAGAGGGAATCATTCATTTGGTGCCTTATCCCCTTCTTTCCTGCCATGCGTCTAGTATTTTATTTTTTTAACTTTTCAAGTTGGTTTTTGTCACTGTGAGCACTTAGAAAAGCAAAAATAAGCAAACATAAGGGAAACAAAAGTCTTTCTCTAATAGGACGAGGAGCGTGATTAGAATCTGACATGGAGATGTATGCATATATTTTCAAGGCCTTTTCCCTGCACAGAAGCATCATTCATTGTCACAGAGAACTGCGAGTTGATTCTTCATGGATTAGTGCTGGGTCAGGCCCCGGGAAGGATTAGTTCCACCAGATTAACATGTGTTTTCCTTGTCAAGCCAACCTGAACCCTCACAGGCAAAGTCGGGGAGGTCCGACGGTCCTTGGACACATCCTTCCTGTGCAGAGGGGCCGGGGCAGCTTCCAGAACAGAATAGACATGTTCAAAGGCTTCGTGGAGGTACAGGTGACCACCTATTGACAAACCATGAAATCGCAAATGAAGTGGGGATTTCCCTTTGAGTTTCTGCAAGTGGTTTATCGAGCCGTCTACTTCATAGAGAGTATTTCTACATAGAAACGATCTACCTGTCCTCGGTAGGGCACAGAGATGTAAGGCATGTCTTATTCAGGGGATGGATAACAATAAAGAAAAAGGATTAAGTTCTTCCACATAATGCTTCCAAGGTAAAATGTAATATTAATTACACAGAGCAAAGCCTGAAGTGATCCATATATAGTATGCTTTGGGTAAAGAAACTTGAAAAATGAACAGCTAGAGACCTGAATATTTATAGGTTGGCAAATGCACTTATTTATCTATTAGGTAGTCAGTTTGTCCTAAGGAGGAATAGCTTGAAAGAACCTGCTGAAAGTAGTTAGTGCTGATTATGGAAGAAAGAAAATATTCTTTAAAAGATTGTTACTTTCTGCATTACTTACATTTCATAAATGGGCATGTGCATTGTTTTTACTTTTTTTGTAATGCAAGGTCAGTACCAATGTACCAGTTATGTAGGTGGCACCATTTAGGGCACTATTGGCAGATTTTTACTTTCTTAACTTCACGTATAAAATAGAAAACATTAACAACCACAAATCTTATAAAGTTACATTGAAGAATATTGTTCTATACTAGAAATAAAGTTTAGAGCTCACAAATATTATAAAATACTTTTATATATAAGCAATTTAAGTGGTAATGAGGACTGAATAGAATTCAATCTGCATTGGGAGTCAAACATTGTATTTCTACTTAGATTCTGAAATTGTTCTATTAGACTTCCAATGTATTGCAGAGAATAATGATTAAAATTCATAATCATAAAGTAATAGGACTTTAGAAGGTGGCAGTTTGAAGTGACCAATCACAGACCAAGAGGATGAGAGAGAGAGAGAGAGAGAGAGAGAGAGAGAGAGAGACTAAAATCTAAGCTGTGTTACTATTAAAACATCTTTTTGAGAAAGAGAGTGGGCACTTTTGTTCAATTTAGTCACTGCTATTTCCTCACTGCCTAGAACATTACCTGGCATTAGCTAGATTTTCAATAAGGACATGTTAACAATGAAGGAACTGTCTAAACATTGTGAAAAAATAGTTTCATTTTTTCTTTGCCTTTATAATTTAAGAGATTGAAAATTTTATAATTAAATTTTATAATACTTAACACTAAGAAGTGTAGGCAATGGCAAAATAAAATTACTGCATCTATATAGAAAATGTGCAATTTAAATTCAACATTTTATTCTATTTTACTAATAATAGGATTTAGGTATATTAACTGTCATTGACTTAATAACTTCTTTGCTATTAAATACACACTTTACTCTAGATAGATGGTATATAATTTATGCATGTGTCCATAGCCCTTATTTCAGATGCATTTGAAAAAAAAACACATGCATCGTGGACTCAAGCATTTATAATAGCTCAAGAATGTAGTGTACTGGCCATAATTTCTACAATGTTTCTTCTTCATTCAACCACAGCACTTAGAATTAAAATAAAATAGTTCAACTTCACTCAAGAAAAGAAAAATTTTAAAAATAAATGTAACATTTATTTATGAATCTATAGCAGCATTCTATCATCAAATTACTGGTCAATGTCCAAAAATTTTCACTGCCTGTCTGTGGACCAGTTGGTGGAGCATTGTCCCATGCACTAAGAGATTGTTTGTCTAATCAAGCCACATGCCAGGGTTGCTGTGGGTTCTATTCCCAGTAGGGAGTGCACAGGAGGCAGAAGATAGATGTTTCTATTTCCCTCTCCCTTTTCTTCTTTCTAAAATCGACTTAAAAAACATATTTTATAACAAGTATCACTGCCAAAATAACGATAGATACACAATTTCTATCACTCTAGAAAATTTACACCAACATTTGTGGGAATATGTAAGGATACAGAAGGCATAAGATCCTATCTAATAAAAGAGTAATAAGCAAATTAATCTGCTACACCCACAAGCCATGCCAACAAGCCATGCCCACCAGCCAATCAGGAACAAGTATGCAAATTAACCCCTGCCAAGATGGCTGGGGCCACTAGGGAGCAGGAAGGAGGTTTGGGTTTCCCTAGTGATGGAGGAAGCCAAGCTTCCTTCCTTCCTTTCTTTCTTTCTCTCTTTCTTTCTTTTTTTCAAATATATTTTATTGATTTTTTTACAGAGACAAAGGTAGAGAGATAGAGAGTTAGAAATATCGATGAGAGAGAAACATCCATCAACTGCCTCCAGTAGGGGATGTGCCCTTGACCAAGGTACGTGCCCTTGACTGGAATTGAACCTGGGACTTTTCAGTCTGCAAGCTGACGCTCTATCCACCGAGCCAAGCTTTCTACACACCCTGGCTAGGCCCATGCCTCCACTCAAAGCTACAAAGTTTTAATTATAGAAGATAAATAAATTCAAACAAAAATGGTGGCAGCCACGGAGCTGGAGAGAACAGGAGGCTAGGGTTGTCCCCTGTGATGGAGGAAGCCAAGTTTCTGCAGCCCTGGCCTGTCTTGGCCTCCACTAAAGGCTACAAAGTTTAAATTATAGAAGATAAATAAATCCCAACAGAAATGGCTGCCACCACAGAGTGAGCAGGAGGCTTGACTCCACTCCAGGCTACAAACTTTCAATTGTAGAAGATAAATAAATCACAAATACCAGGGCGTCTACTTGGGTTTCCAGGGGGTGTGACTGGCCTGCAAACCACCACAGGCCTCTTTCTCAGGCCACCCCACACCTCAAGAGAACACCCACCTTGATCTGGGACACCCTTCAGGGAAAACCAGCTGGCTTCCACCCATGTACCATGCCTTTATCCTATCTAATAAAAAATTAATATGCAGATTGATCATCTTTCCAATACACAAGATGGCTGCCCCCATGTGGTCAAATATCCTGCCCCCATGTGGATATAAGATGTCCACCACAAGATAACCAGCAGGGGAAAGCAGTTGGCAGGGACCAGGCCTGCAAGGGAGGGAAGTTGGGGGCAATCAAGACTGCAGGGGAGGGAAGTTGGGGTGACTGGAGCTGTAGGGAATGACAGTTAGGGAGGGGAGGCCAGGTTTGCAGGGGAGAACAGTTGGGGGGACCCAGGCCTGCAAGGGAGGGCAGTTAGAGGTGACCAGGCCCGGAGGGGAGAATAGTTAATGGTGACCAAGCCTGCGAGGAGGGCAGTTAGGGGAAAACAGGCTGGCAGGGAAGCAGTTAGGCATCAATTAGGCTGGCAGGGGAGTGGTTAGGGGGTGATCAGTCTGGCAGGCAGAAGTGGTTAGGGGCAATCAGGAAGGCAGGCAGCAAGCAGTTGGGAGCCAGCAGTCCTGCAATGGGAGAGGGATGTCTAACTGCCCATTTAACAGGCAGTTAGACATCCCTCTAGGGTTCCCTGATTAGAGAGGGTGCAGGCTGGACTGAGGGATACCCCACCCTGTACAAATAAAATGATGTTGCCACGTTTTTTTCCTTGAAAAAACATGGGTTAAACTAAGCAAACACATCCAAAGTCCAATGCAGTGGTCAGCAAACTCATTAGTCAACAGAGCCAAATAGCAACAGGACAACAGTTGAACTTTCTTTTGAGAGCCGAAATCTGAGCATGGGTCACGAAGTTTCAATTACACTGTTCGTGCATGCCCGCATGTGGTATTTTGTGGAAGAGCCACACTCAAGGGTCCAAAGAGCCGAATGTGGCTTGCGATCTGCAGTTTGCCTACCACTGGTCTAATGCAAGCATGTCATACTCGAGGCATGCGGCCCGCCATCCACGAGTTTGACATGCTTGGTCTAATGTAAAATAGGCAAATTTGAAGAAGTACCTCATGGAGAACCAAGATGGTGGTGTAGATAAATGCTGTTACTTGCCACCTCCTATAAGCAAATCAAAATTATAACTAAAATACAGAACTGTCATCATTCAGAACTTTCTGAAATCTGACTAAATGGAAGTCCTACAATTAGAGAAGTAAAGAAGAAAGCACATGGACATTGGTAGGAAGGATAGAGGCGCGGAACAGGATGATCCTACACCTATGTGTGGTGTGTTTTTAATTGGGAGAGAGATGGTCTCTCTGGAGGTAGCTGTGAGGAGCAAATGGTTCTGGCTCCACACCAGATCTTAACCCAAGGTTCCAGAGCCAATAGAAGTCCCATAACTTCAAGTTGTAAAAACCCGTGTGGATTGTGGCTGAGTAACATGGAGACTGATGAAGAGAGCAAGATATTGAAATCGTATTTGAAGAAATCATGACAGAAAACTTCCCCTACCTAGCCAAAGAGATAGACTTACAAGTTCAGGAAGTGCAGAATCCCTAACAAGAGAAACCCAAAGAGGCCCACAGCAAGACACCTCAGAAGGGTTAAAGATAAAGAGAGAATCTTAAAAGCAGCCAGAGAAAAACAGTTCATTAACTACTAGGGAGTGCCCATTCAACTGTCAGCTGATTTCTCAACAGAAACATTGCAGGCCAAAAGGGAGTGGCAAGAAATATTCAACATGATGAATAGCAAGGACCTACTACCAAGATTACTCTACCCAGCAAAGCTCTCATTTAAAATTGAGGGTCAGATAAAGAGCTTCACAGATAAAAAGCTAAAGGAGTTCATCATCACCAAACCAATATTACATGAAATGTTCAAGGGTATTCTTAAAGAAGAAGAGATAAAAAATATGAAGAATAAAATGGCAATAAATAATTGAATGTAAAAATCAAAATAGAACAAGGAATCTAATGAACAAAATAAACTGATGAATGAAATAGAACCAGAGGCATGAAAACATGGAACAGACTGACAAATCTCAGTGGAAAGGGGGACGGGGATGGGAAGGGGGATGGGAAGAGATTAACCAAAGAACCCGTATGCATATATGCATTACCTGTGGACACAGACAATAGCGTGGTGAAGGCCTGGGACTGGGTGAGAACCTCATGGAGGAGGGCAAAGAGGAGAGGGGGGAGAGGAACATCTGTAATATTCTCAACAATGAAGATTTTTAAAAAGGGTAAAATAAAAAAATAGGCTAATTCCAGATTTGTTAGGCATGTTTTACAATTATGAGTGCACTCAGAAATACTATCGAATACATTTCCACAATGTTAAGTCCATGGTGTATATGTAACATTCTAGACACTCAACATTTACCAAAGGCACACTTTTTTTTTTTTTTTGCAGCTGAGAAAAAATATCAACCTCGTCTATGCAGCAGTTTATCCAAATTGTCTTGGCAGGAAAATGAGGTGCATTTCTTAAAGTAACTGAACAAACCATGAAGCACAGCTGTTTTCTCTCTACTGAGACAAATGATCCCTGGCTTGCTCATTCCGAGCAGACCCCAGAATGTGTAATCACAGCACTTTGCTTAGTCTAAATCCAAGGAGGGACTTTCTACAAAGCCTTTTCATTTCTAAGGAGAGTAGCAAGCTTCCTGTAAAGGCAGATGTTTGGAGTTGTATTATTTTAGCTGTTAAGGTATTCATTGGGCACCAAGTATGTCCAAAGTGTTGCTCGGAACAGACAGCTCTCTTATCAATAGCTGTCTGGCCTCCCAACCTGGAATAGCCCAGAGAGTATGGTGTGATTTTCTTCACTGAGGATCAAAAAGGGTATTCATGTTCCTTCAAATTTTAAATACGCTCCTAAGTTAAGAAAAAAATAGCCAAAGGACATTTTTTGTCTTAACTTGTGTAAAATTTCACTTTGAATAACGTTACTTGCAAACTGAATACAGCTGTTCTGGAGAGCTTTAGAAGTGTGCACAGTGAGAAAGAATAGAAAACTTGTGACAATGGGAAATATATGAAGTGTCTAGAATAATGCTCCTTCAACTATCTCTGGTGAAGAACCTTTTCATAAAAATGTTTTAATGCATCCTGGATATTTTTGTGAAACACAATAAAATGAATTTTTGGGAAAATTAAATGAGAAGTAAAAGACATACAGATTGCAAGCTCACTTTCATGCACTTGAATGCCATGGCAATGTAATATAACATTGATATGCATTTTAGAAATCCTCTTTATTTCTATATTCATGTCACAGGAGACATGTAATAAACATTCTACAGATAAAGAGTGATCTCCATAGCTCATTTTTAGTAGTTCTACTTTATGGCTCCAGCTAGGAAAAAAAAAAGTATCCATATGACTGGAATCTGTGATGTGCACAGACCATCAGGGAGCAGACACTCATTGCAGGAGCTGCCATGATGCCCACTGGCCATTTAAAAATAAAAGGCACCATGAACCTGGCACCAACAAACCAACACTCAGCTTCCACCAAGTGGGACACAGGCTCCATCACCACCCCAGAGAAACACCCCACTAAATCGCAGCCAATGCTGCCAATACTTCATGGCCCAAAATGCGACCCACAGCCCAGCCCAGCCCAGAAGTAGTATCTGTGGGCACAGGGTAATGATGTCACATAGTAAGACCCAGCTTCCTTTCCCTAGTGACTAGCCCCCTTGGAGTTTCTTCAGCTCAGGAGCATAACTTGCTTTATAGCCAGGTGCAAACATTTTACACTTTAACCAGATGTCTGTGGAGCATTTTCCCATGCCTCATCTCATTTGATCCTCACAGAAGTTCTGGAGTAGGTAGATGGGAGACTTGGTGGGATCTTATTTTCTTTTCATTAGCCAGAAAATGGAGATTTAGAAAGCTTAGAAACCTGAACTGACTGAAAAGAAGTAAGAAATGGTGGACCTTGAAAATGACTTCAGGTTTTCTCACTGTGCAGAATATAGTCAAACACTGCTGCATTTAAATATTTCACCCTTTGTTCTCCTTGCATGATCTACAATAATAATCTGCTTCATGTTGATATTTACTGCTGTGTTGCTACAATTACCTGAAAGAGAAGTTGGTTTGCTTCACTAGGTTGGAAAAAGTTTAGCTAAATCAGAAAGCAGGTCTAATTAACCAAGTTTATTCTATATCTAAAAAAGGCTAAGTTGATTTGTGCACGATACAGATAAAACTCTTGCTGGTACCAACTGATCTGTCCTTGTCAATCGTGAATTTGGTTGACACTCCTATTATAGAGAAAGGGTGAATAGTGATATTAAAATATTTCTTGCTGAAACTGGTTTGGCTCAGTGGATAGAGTGTCGGCCTGTGGACTGAAAGGGTGGTTGTGGGCACATCCCCAGTAGGGGACGTGCAGGAGGCAGCTGATCGATGTTTCTCTCTCATTGATGTTTCTAACTCTCTATCCCTCTCCTTTTCTCTCTGTAAAAAATTAATAAAATATATTTAAAAGAATATTTCTCTTAATTCATTTTCTTTCAATTTGCACAAATGTGTGTACCAGGGCACTAGTTCTATAGAATAAAGTAGTGATATGCAAATGAACCATCACTCCAATACACAAAATGGCTGCCCCCATGTGGACACAAGATGTCCACAAAAGATAGCCAGCAGAGGAAGACAGTTGTGGGCAATCAGGCCAGCAGAGGAGGGCAGTTGCGGGCAACCAGACCTTCAGGGGAGGGCAGTTTGGGGGGGATCAGGCATGCAGGGGAGGGAAGTTGGGGGTGACCAGGCCTATAGGGGAGGACAGTTATGGCAGACTAGGCTGGCAAAGGAGGGCTAGACCAGCAGGGGAGGGAATTTGGGGGCAACCAGGCCTGCAGGGGATGACAGTTAGGGTTGACCAGCCCTTCAGGGGAGAGCAGTTATGAGTGATCAGGATTGTAGTGGAGGGTAGTTGGGGCAATCAGGCTGGCTGGGTAGTCAGTTAGGGGTGACTGGACCAACAGGGGAGGGCAGGTGAGGATGACCAAGCCTGCAGGGGAGGGAAGTTATGGGCAACTGAGCCAGCAGGAGAGCAGTTAGAAATTGATCAGGCTGGCAAGGGAATGGTTATGGGGTTATCAGACTGACAGGCAGAAGTGGTTAGGGGCAATCAGGCAGGTAGGCAGGTGAGTAGTTGGGGAGCCAGCTCTCCTGGATTGTGAGAGTGATGTTCGACTGCCACTTAGGCCCATTGGGATTGGGCCTAAATGGGCAGTTGTCCAGCCCTTGAGGGGTCCCAGATTGGAGAGAGTACAGGCTGGGCTGTGGGACACCCCCCTCCCATTCACAAATTGTATGCACTGAGCCTCTAGTATAATATAAATTACTACCAATGTTATTATTATAAATTATATTATTATATTATATTTATTATTTTTCAGAGTTCATGGGTCACATCAGATTACAATGTTCCATTAGAATGTAACAAACAGATCTGTAGTGTGTGTGTGTGTGTGTGTGTGTGTGTGTGTGTTTCTAAAAGTCCAAATTCACATGCACAAAAACTTTTTGTAGAAGCCCAAAACATAATCGACTCAAACGTTTATTTGCTCTGGGAATTAAAGACCTGAGTTAGAATTCTTTCAGAATTTGCAAACCATAGATAAAAATATTATAAACTGACTTAGGAAAAAGAGGAGAAATAATAAAAAGGAGTATATTTTCTGACATTTGACCATGGGTACACATTGAAAGAAAATGCAAAATAAATGATAACTGTTATTGCACAAGCAGTTCTAAAAATGCTTCTATTCATCCTAAAAGGTACTGTGCAAATTACATTGTATATAATGTCAGTGCTCACCACAGCATGTGGGTATTTTAAGATTTCAGAACCACTATCAGCCATTGCTAAGTGATGTAATGTTCCAAAATAAATGTTACAGCTGTAAAACCATATAAAAGATGATAGTGGTGATGGTGGTGGTAAAGGCGGTCGTGGTGGTGGTAGTTTATGGACATTTAAAAATCACTATCTTAAAATAATAGATACGGAGACTAACAATTGATACAAAGTTATAATCCCTGGCTCGTTCAATTTAAATTAATCATACAAACAATGAAGTGGAGAAGAGATTAACAGGGCAGTGTAAAAATTAATCAGAAAATCTCCACACCCGCTGGAAATTATTTGCTGTGCTATTAGTCTGGAGAACTGCTGGCATATTTCATTCAAGTTCATGAACCATAGCCTGCTTGGGAGGAAACAGAAAAGGAACGACCGCAAGATTGAACCAGACTGGGGAGGACTTGCAACATGTCATCTGGATGTGATTCTTTTCTCACATATTTTCAGCTGCACTAATTTCAAACTTGGAGGATGTGGTTAAGTCACTGGTGATGAAACGGACCTGCCCCTTCCCAGTGCCATTCAATTATATGACCTGCAGAGCATGAGAACTGGGCTTGAGCACTGCGGCCGCCATACAAAGATGAAAGAAAGAAAACAAGTTAGATAAAAGAGAGAACACACACATCCTTTCCTTCAGAGGGGCCCTGCCTCCACCCTTTTTTTTTTTTGGAGGGTCAATTAGAAATGGGGAACGTTTTGGAAGTTTCCTGTTGATGTTAATTGGAGAAAATTGCTGTGGGAGCATGAACACTCCTGCAGATTGCCACCGCTAATAAAGCAGGTGAGGTTTTACACAGATCGGTTGTTAGGTGCTTGTTTGTTTGTTTTTCCCAGCAAATGGAACACTCATGAGAAAAGACCATGTTGCTACATATAGGATACACTTGGCCTATTCTGCTTCTTAAACTTCATTTGCTCCAGCAGTAAGTTCAATGACATAGGGTAAATTCAGACAGCTCCACTGTCCTCAGTATTCTGCAACATTGATGGCATGGCACCTATTCTACAGGCGAAGAAATGTAATGTAATGTAATGTAAAATTCTCCTAGATGAAAGCTTTCTCCACGTTAAGGTGCTTAGAGATACTTTTTTTTTCTCAGAATCTGTAAGTAACAACATATGAGCCTACTAGATATGCCAGAAGCAGGCATGCCTCAATAATAGATGGGAAGGAGAAAGATTCTGGAATTGTTGTACATTGCATGATAGCCTGCCTCAGAGAGCTATTGATCTCATCCTCCAGAAACATTGGCCTCATGCTCCCTACTTGGGTCCCGTATTGGAAATGTAGGTTCAGATGAGAACCCAGGAATAGCCCTACTATATAGCAATATTGTCCTTGGGCTCCGACAAGACAGACGGTCCCACCAAAATGATAGGAATGAGAATGATTATCGCCCAGTAAGTATGCAAAGATTCCGGTGATGTTTGGGTTATGTTTAGGCTCTTTCCTCCTAGAAATTATTTCTATTTGTAGAAATTTTTATTTTGGAGGGTGTGTCATCATTTTTGAGGCAAACCTATAGCTTGATCCAGAACCTGGAAGCTCTATGTTTTTGGAAGATCTGTTTCTTACTATGTGTGCCAGTTTAGGTCAGTTTCTTTCTTTTAAAAATATATTTTATTGATTTTTTACAGAGAGGAAGGGAGACAGAAAGTCAGAAACATCGATGAGAGAAAGACATTGATCAGCCGCCGCCTGCATGCCCCACAGTGGATGTGCCCGCAACCAAGGTACATGCCCCCAACCGGAATCGAACCTGGGACCCTTCAGTCCACAAGCCGACGCTCTATCCACTGAGCCAAACCGATCTCGGCAGGTCAGTTTCTTAAACCTCGTGAGTCATGGTAACTCGGACAGTTATCCACACCTGTTATTCCTGTGCCACATGCAGGGCAGGCATATCAGGATGAACTTCAGAATAAGATGGTGGCAACTTCCAGATGTGGCCATCAGACAGATAGTTCTACTCATGGACTGTCACAGCCAAAACACATAAACAAAAACTTATACATCTAGACAATATGTCTAAAAGCAAGTGATTTTTAACTATTCATAACCGAACTGGAAAGTTCAGTTCACAATACAATACCCTGGCGATGGCTATTCCTAAGATCACCCCGTGGGCTCACAGGGGGCATGTAGCACACAGTTCATTTCAGCTCACAGCAAGAAGTGTGTGAAGCTGAGATCGGTTTGGCTCAGTGGATAGAGTTTCGGCTTGCAGCCTGAAAGGTCCCAGGTTCGATTCCGGTCTGGGGCATGTACCTTGCTTGCGGGCACATCTCCACTGTGGGGCGTGCAGGAGGCGGCTGATCGATGTCTCTCTCTCATCGATGTTTCTGACTTTCTATATCTCTCCCTTTTTCTCTGTAAAAAATCAATAAAATATATTAAAAAAAAGAAGAAGTGTGTGAAAGGGTTGCCGCTGTGCCAGGTATGCAAAAGGTGATCCCATCCCTCCTCCTCCCCCACTGAGCTCCCTCTTCTCTGATGAAAGTGTTCTACCCGCAAATGATCTATTTCGAAGTCATTTTAGCTTGAAATTAGGTTTAGAAAATAGCCATCAATAAGGTTTCTCACCCAAACAGGGTTTATATCACATTTGCTTTATTGTTTTTCTTTCTTTTTCTAATTTCCTCTATTTCTTTCTTAATTTCTTTCTTAGTAATTTTTACACTTCCCTAGCCTTGGACTTCTTTGAAATGGTAAGATAAAGAATACTAGTTCTCTACTTTTATGTTGCAACTGACAAGGAAGAAAGTAGAAGAAGGGATTCTGAGGAGGAGATATTTAGCATCTTAGGGGCACTAGGGGACATTAGCACATGTATAACACACAGACATACCTATACATACACTATCACACACATGTACATGCACATTGAAATTTCCTTGAATGTCTTCAGCAGAATGTAACACTACTGGATTGTTATTTTATTATAATCTACATAGAACAAACCTACTTTAAAAACTTAACCAAACTGTAGTATTTTCAGTGAATATAGCGGAAAGAAAAATAAAGCCGACGTAAGTGTATTCCTAGATATAATAACACTGTTTTGAGGTATGAATGGCGATTCCGTCTCTATTCTTAATGAAACTAATGGTACAAGAGAATAGCGCTACCTTCCCATTGTTCATTTGCAACTTACATCAGCACGAAACATTAACTCAAAACAGAGATCAGGTTGATAAGCTGCTGATCAAAAGAAGCTCAGCGACCCAGGTCTGCAGGCTCATGCTGACGGACTGCGCTTCTCTTGGTGTAGTGAAAAGAAAACATATGAGAGATGTACCCAGCCAGTGCCAAGCAGCTGACAGTTTGATTGTGTTTGAAAGGCGAGTATTTGAGCAGGAGAGAATCCCTGGTTCACAGCCAGTTTCTTCCATAAATACAGACACACACCAGACACCAGGCTCTCGTCATGTGCACTTGGACACAGGGAAAGGCTGGCTGCTGGGAGTGCAATCAGGGAGGGCTGGCTTAGAAGTCGTCCTCTGTGTAATCTGGGCCGCCTTCCTGTACCAAGAAGAACAACGTGAGTGCACTTGGCTACCTGTACCTTTATCTGCAACTGCTCCCCCCACAGGTGACTGATTTGTCTCATGTTTCTACCAACTGATGGTACCCCAATTTAGGAATGTATTACAGATTCAATTCATCTTGTCTATGTTTGTTTTTTTTTTCGTATTGTACTAATCCAGGATCACGATTTCCTATAATTAGCTGTGCAAATAAAAATGTTGCTCAAGGTGACTTTAAGAAGCATGTTGTATTCAGTTCAAAACATTTCTTGCCTCTCACCTTCCTTTGCCCAGTTGATCAGAAATAATCAGAAAATGTTTACAGCAGGCAGTCTACAACTTGTCTTCCAGACACATCATGTGAATCCACACATGACCCTAGCGTGCTTATATAGACTAGTGATTTTCAACTGGCGTGCCTCAAGAAATTTTTTTTAATTTTAATGACATAACTTTATTTATATTTTAATTAAATTTTATTGGGATGACATCAGTCAACATGAACATATAGGTTTCATGTGTGGATTACTGATTTACAAAATCTGTACATAGGACCATGTTCCCACCACCCAAAGTCAAATCAAGAATTTTTACAACATGCCATACCCTATCTAGTCAGGGACACTGCCCTCTTTTACCTTAGAGTGTTAAAAAAAATGACAACGGCCAACACAAGTATAGTCATTTGGTGTGAATGAATCAAAATCATATCTATTTTTTTGTGTAAGATGGGCAACAAATAGAATATAGCTTTTGGTTTGCCCAGAATCTTAGTAATTCGTTCATGTGTGCCATGAGATGAAAAAGGTTGAAAGTCACTGGTATAGACTATCACACAAAAGCCCCAAGTTGCAGACAGAAGTAGATGCCCAATATGAGAAGTGTGTGGGGCCAGGAAGGAAAGTAAGAGAGAGCAAGCATCATACCTGTGATCCAGGGTACGATGCAGATGAGTGTTGTTGGAGGAGTCTCCAGTAACTAGAACTCTAAGGTGTGCCAATCTCATTGGGACTGGTTTAGAGAAAGGCTTTGTCTGAGGAATTCAGAGAACAAAGAGCCTCAACCAGCTTGAAGGATTTAGCCAGTGCCCTGCTCTTTGAGGTGCCACCATTCACTCTCACAAGTGCCTCAGTGGAGGCAAAAAAAAATAAAAAATAGCCGAAACTAGTTTGGCTCAGTGGATAGAGCGTCGGCCTGCGGACTGAAAGGTCCCAGGTTCGATTCCGGTCAGGGGCATGTGCCTTGGTTGTGGGCGCATCTCCAGTCGGGGGCGTGCAGGAGGCCGCTGATCAATGTCTCTCTCTCATCAATGTTTCTGACTCTCTATTCCTCTCCCTTCCTCTCTGTAAAAAAAAATCAATTAAAATATAAAAAAAATAAAAATAAAAAATGAGAGCAACATTTTTATTTATTTAAAATGTATTGTCCATACAAATATCCCACCAGTCTCCAGTAAATAAATGTCAAGACAGAAATATGACAAAACATTTGGGTTATGGATAAATCAAGGGCCAAATTAAGTGTGACGACTTTATACTACTGGATATTTATTTTGCAGCTAGAAGGCAGGGAGGGGGGATGGAGTTTCTTCATTGATACTTAAAATTAGGTTTACAAAAGGAAAAAAAAATAAATGAAAACCTCAATTTATTGTTTCTCAGGGGCGAGTCCCGCATTTTAAACTACAGCATCTGATGTCATCTTAAACTACAGCAAACGCATTCACCCAGCACCACTGGGGCAGGAGGAGGGAGAAAGTGTGTGCAAGTACATGCGTGACTGTGAATGTCTTCAAACCGAATATGTCATCCTGTCCACTTCTTTCTGAACTGAAAGCAAAAGCTGTGACAAGCCACCTTTGTTTTTGCACAACATTCATCAGGTTTACCATTGACCCTGCTGATCTTCCTCTCTGCTCCTTTTTTCTTTACTGCTTCCAAAGAATGATTCTTCTGTAGATGGCCCGCCAGCCAGCACTCGGCAACACCTGTGTTTATTTAACAAACTGAGGCCTTGTAGTTGCCTTTTTTTTTCCCCCAGCATAAATGTATCTGAAAAGAGTTAATGGGGCCCAGTAGCACCATTATAATTAAGATTCTTTCAGTATATTCATAACAAACTGGAGATTTCCACATACAATCTGGAAATATTTTGTGAGCCATTTAGAATCTAGTAGTACTAGAGATTACCTTTTAAGGCTCCAACAAAAAAATGTAATTTGGGTCTAATTTGTGGTTATTGGGATAACTAATCACTGTACTTCACTCATTAATTTTTTTTCTTTAAAGCCAGTTTTTTTTTTTTATGTCCACTATGCTTTCATTCTTATTTACACGTGATTAACCACGAGGGGAAATTACTTGCATCTGTATATTGCCACAGATTCTTCTGGCACATTTTCTCCAAATATTCCCCCACATTAATACTTAGGTAGCAGAATATAAAATGGGATTTTTTGTTGTTTTAGCATTTTGGCGAATGTCCAAAGCTGAAACTGATTGCTATCAAGTACCGCCGCCTTTAAAGGAGAGTAGCTAGACACATCTATAACACATCCTGGGAAAGAACAAAACCATCTCTGACATCTTTACCCAACACCCACCTACAACCTGTATTTACAGGGTAGAGGCTCATCAGGATAAAGAGAGCTCAGTTAGAAGAGTGTTGAGTGTTGAGAAGAGAGGGAGTGGGTGGCTTTTCCCTCACTTTACAAATAAAGAGAGAAGGGCTTCAATGAGACCACTGGAAGAGACTTTAAAATAAAGAGAGAAGGGCTTCAATGAGAATGAACCTATTTGCCAGGAGGGGCAACCAGAAATGCTCTCCCAGCTGCACCCTTGCCTAAGGCGTACACACACAGTTTCTCAATGCCACATGGAATCTAAGGGATATAAAAGATGTATCTGGCCCCATATGAAAATACCCATTATTTTCATATCTGCTGAACCATTATGTACAGTCAATGCATCAGAGTACCAGCTAAAGGGGCTTTTCATTTATTCATTTTACCTTTTTGCTCTCATTATAATTTTTGACATGAATGAGCAGGAACAGGTATAGCTTACAGTGGTGAGAGTGACTGCAGGAGGAAGAGGGAAAGGTTAGATCCTGAGATACATCCTCTGATACCTCTCCTCTCACCACGAGGCCTCTCAGTCTGGGTAAGGCTGAAATGGGAGAAAGGGGGAGACTTTACGTAGACGTAAAGTGAGGGTGCAGTGCATATTGTAAGATCATAAGTTAATACAATTTGAAAGCCCAAAATTGGTAGAAAACATTGGGACCTGCCTTCAATGCTGTCAAGCACTGGGAAAGAAAACCGAACAAGTGATTGATAATCTAGACAGGAGAATGTAACAAACCAACTCCACTAAAAAGTCATAGTAAAAATGATTTGTGTAGTTTCAACAGCAGAATGAATATATCTACTTTATGTTATTTTACAAATTAGTATCCTTAAAAGAATACAAGTTCACAAAGAGTCCTTAGCTTTCTGGATCTAACTTCAACCCTATTGAAGCCGATCACAATAGTTTGGGAAACTGCCCAAGTCAGAAACTATCAAGAGGGATTGTCTTGGAATTACTAGCTTGTATTCATGAGAAAGGGTAGTATATGGAAGTTAATAATGGAATAAACTAAATCTGAATTTGAGTTTCTGCTCCAATATTTACTGTATGATTGGGAACCAGATACTTAATTCTCTGTTTTTTTCTAACTAGTCATTTGTACAACAATAAAGGATAAATATGAAAATAGCCATTAATTTGTTGAAAGTATTAAATGAAATAGCTTATAAAAAGTGTCTCTCTGCTAATAGTTTTAGATAGATGATAGATAGATAGATGATAGATAGATAGATAGATTTCAGAGAAAGGAAAAGAGAGAGAGAGATAGAAACATCAATGAGAATAGTTGATCGATTGGCTGCCTCGTGCAGGCCCCACACTGGGATTTGAGCCCATAACCCAGGCATATTCCCTGATCAGGAGTTGATCTGTGACCTCCTGGTCCATAGATCATCTCTCAACCACTGAGATGCTGGCCCGGCATCTTTGCTAATATTTTGATAACTTTTCCTCCTCCTCCTCCTCCTACACCTCCTCCTCTTTTTCTTCCTCTTCTTAATCTTTTTGTTTGTTTCCTTTTTCTTTGTTGTTCTCCCATTCATTTACAGAAATTGTTAGTTTTTCTCCTTCCTTTTCTTCTGGCTCTTCATTTATTTTATTAGCTATATTTGAGTACCTTCAGCAACCACCTACTTACTAAATTCTCCTTGGTACAAAGAGATGTGATGTGTCTCTAATTAGAAAAGATTGTCTACAGTGCAAAGAACCAAGATCTAAATAGATAAATGTTATTTCCTGAACTCACTTGGATTCTATAGTGCTTGGAATCTGTTTAGTTGCTCCACTGATGAAACTGCTACCCAATCCCAATGTAGTGAGCACATTTCTACTTTGACTATAAGTTTGTCTCTCATGAGACTTTTCACAATAATAGTTATTTCTAGGTTGTGCCCTTCCTCTTCTCCTCAACCCATTCCTCTAACATGGAGTTTGTGCCACTCTTTGGTGAAAGTGTTACATTTTCCTGGATGATGTTCATGACATCACCATTGGAAACAGTGAGATATTGGTTTATGGGTTACAGTTTTTATTGTTGATCTCAGTTCATCTTCATCAAGGTCCAACTTCCTTTCAGACCTAAAGCAATGTCAAGTTCAAACCTGCACAGAAACAATTGGCTTGCATAGATAGCTCCACCAGCTTCACCATTGAAAAATCTCTCATTGTTGTAATAAATCCTGTTTACCCATCACTTAAAATCATGCCTCTTTGAATGAATGCTACTGATACATAAATTCAATACATCTCTCTTTATATTAACCCCTAAATAGGTTCTCTTTCTTTTGCTGTGGTAAATGAATTTTTTCTTACTTTTCATGGTTTTAATTCTACACCTAAAGTACTGCTGTTGAAACTTTTCCAATGATGAATTCCTAACAGAGAAATAGAGTAAGGATTTTAGCATTGAAGCATTTGTGTGATATAGGCAAGATCATAAAGGCTTAGTGTACTTGGAATCTTCCTTTAAAGATTTAATTTATCTTAACTTTCCCTTCTACTTTATGGAATACCCATATATGTTTAACATTTTAAATGCAGTCTCCTCTATAAGACTTCAAAGAAAATAAAATTTCTGAGAAGATGTATGCTTACTTAATGATTTCTGATATTTAATGGACAATGTGCTGAGCTCCAAATATTTTGTAGATAAAGGTTGTAAGGACAAAATTTCTTTAAAATAATTTTGAGATTATCCAAGGCTATCCAAACTCTGATGTCACATTATCTCTAATGACAATGCATTCTGCTAGTTATAACTACTTAGAAAATTATCCTATATCTTTATTTTTCTCATTGTGTAGTAAAATACAAATTTTGGGGTATTCAAATTAAATTACCTTAAAATTTTCACTGAAGAATTTTTACTTAGTTTGATGAAGTACTTTAGGCCAAAATTTTTTTTTTAAAAGCTGGTAAGTTCTAAGGCAATTCTGCAAGTACAATGCATTAATCATTTGTATGAATCATCTCATTTTTACAAAGAGGCAACACCAAAAGTAAAATTAACTTTTACAGAGCACTGTAGATTCATCCTGGTAATTGATGGAGGAGAAAAACATTTAACCAAGTTATATGAGTTCAAAACTGTTAAAACAAAACAGCACTAGAGAGCTCATCCTCTAACAAAGAAGTGTTCAAAGACAGTGAATAGTTCACATAGCTCTTAGCTGCTAATATTGCTGCAACCCTGAAATCTCTAGAAAACAAATTTCTTCTGCTTTTTTGAAAGCGGTTGCTATTGGAAATCAGAGAAACCAGTCTGGGAATATAAAAAAAACTATAAAATGGAAAGGTTCAGATACATGCTAACTAAAAATTGCTCATCTATGATGTTTAGTATTTTGAATCTGATAATAAATCTATTTTAAAAAAACAAACAAACAAACAAACAAAAAACAGGCCCTTCTTCCACTAAAGCCCTGAAAATTTGCAAGGCATTTTCTCCATAATTCTGTTGTTGTCTGATAGAACTATAAGAAAAATATGAAACACTATATCTGTAACTCAAAGAGACAGAATTATACCTAAATATAGAGAAACGGAAAACAGGTAATGTAACCAGAGAGACAGAAAATCTAAAAAAGAATGAAAATTAATATTCTAAAATAAAACCTTCAACAGGTTCATCTTTAGATTCAACACATGCTTTGTGAGGTTGAAGCTAGCTCAATAGAAACTTTAAACCATAAATACAAAGAGTGAAAAATAAACAGAGGCACACAGAGAACTATGATGTAAATTTTTTTAAAAAAGTAATATATATCGAACTGGAACAGCAGAAGAACAATAAAAAAGAACAGATCTGAAGATATATTTGATATAATGATGACCAAAGCTTTCCCAAATATATGATAGGCACTAAAATATACATCCAGGCCAAAACCGCTTTGGCTCAGTGGATAGAGCGTCGGCCGACTGAAAGGTCCCAGGTTCGATTCCCGTCAAGGGCATGTATCTTGGTTGCGGGCACATCCCCAGTAGGGGGTGTGCAGGAGGCGGCTGGTCGATGTCTCTCTCTCATCAATGTTTCTGGCTCTCTATTCCTCTCCCTTCCTCTCTGTAAAAAATCAATAAAAAATATTTTTAAAAAATATATATGTCCAGAATATTCAAAGAATACGACTAGGGTAAATAACAAAAGTAATGATAACTCAGTATGTGATAAGGAAATTGCAAAAAATCAAAGACAAAAATATGAAAAATTAAGAGTCAGTCACTAGAGAAATAAGAATAATTGCAGCAGCTTTCTCATTAGAAGCTATAAAAGAAAGAAGATGATGGGATAAAATATTTAAGGAGTTGAACAGCAATAACAACAACAACAACCACAAAACCCTAGATTTCTAAATTCAGTGAAATATTTCTTCAAATATAAAGAAGAAATAAAACTTTCTGAGACAAACGAAGTCTGCAAGAAAGTTTAAAGGCATCTTTTCAGGAGAAAAAGATGATATTGTCAGAAACATGGTTTTGCATCGGAGAAGGGATAAATTAATATAAAATATATGTTTTAAATTCTTAAGTTAGTTGAAAAATAAGTCTTTGGTTAAAGCAATACTAGTAATAACACATTGGGTGTTAGTATCATATGCATAAGTGAAATGAATGCCTTTACTGTCACAGGGAGAAAGGAATGGAGAAAATTATATTACAAAGTATTTATACTGAACATAAGGCAATATAGTGTTATTAGAAAGTGGGCACAGATCAGTTAAAAAAGCATTTTGCATATCTTAGACAAACCTTAAGAAATCATTAAAAAATAGATGTAATTGATACACTAGGAGAGGAGATAAAATTTAACCACATAAATGCTCAATTAAAATTAAAACCAGAGAAGGCAGTAAAATAATGAAGAAAAACACACACAGAATAACTGGAATGAAGAGGACACAGTTATAAAAATGATAGATATTAACAATACTTTATCAAAATCATTTTAAATGTAAATGGTATAAACACATGAAATAAAATATAGAGAATGACAGAGTTGATTTAAACAAAAAAACAACACCTAACTACATGTTGTCCTTAAGAAATCTACTTTAAAGTGGGGGATGGGGAAATAAATTAACCAAAAAAAGTTTTGTACATATATGCATAACCCATGGACAAGAATGCTGTGAAGGCTTGGGCAGAGTTTGAATGGAGGGAGGTCATTGGGTGAAAAGAGGGCATCATCTGTAACATTTTCAATAATAAAGATAAATTAAAAAAAATAAAGCCAGATTAACAGAAAAGGACTATTTTAACACTAATTAAATAATGTGGATGTAGCTATATTATGTTCAGACAAAGATGGTTTAATAATAAAGAATGTTATCAGGGATAAAGAGGAGTATGAGAACATGCTAAACAATCAGAATAAAAAATGAACCTTAATGTATGGAAATTTAAAAAATCATTTAATAGATCAGGGTACCCCAGGGTAAAATGCAGACTGTTGCAATATAATATTATATGAGAAATATAGAACCTAACTAAAGACTATGTAAAAAAAATCTTTGTAACCTTAATAACTTTGGAAATTAATGTAATATATAAGACTAAAGGAAGAAAGAACTATGGAACTAAATCTAAGAACTCTAATTGATGAAGTTGTTTTCCAGAAAGATAAGGAAGAAAAATTATGAAAATTAATAGAGGGAGTATTGTATCGTCCCTCTCCATTTTCTGCTGGGTTGGGGTTCTTATGATACTTCGAGAAAAGGAATTTTCTGAGACACATTTGGGAGGTTGTGATAAGGTAGAAAGTTTTTTGTTTTTGTTTTTGTTTTTTCCTCATGGAATTATATTCCTGAGTTTCCAAGGTCCCATTTTTGTTAATCCAATCATAGAAGAAGTGTCGCTGGGGCTTCAGTAGGGCTAAGATTCTGAGTTTCCTTTTCATGTTGGATCTGGGTACAAAACAGCATCAGGCTAGTTGTAGCCCATTACTCTATTGTGTGTGGGGTTCGCATAGCCATGGGCCATATGGGCAAATGTAAAAGAACTAAAAGAGCATGCTCTGAGCAACAAGAGTCCCAACAGCACAAGAGTAGAGCACAAGAGAGTGAATTCCTTTGTTTAGAGGATTGTCTATCACCAAATGTTTGTGCCCTTGCAGTGGCCATGCCCATTCTGGCCAACAATTTCTGTCTCCAGGTGTGATTGACAGGCAAGAATCTTCTTTATGTCATCCCAACTTGACTGAGCATGAATCTATCGTTCCTTTGTGGGTTCCTCACCCAGTGTTTTTCAGGGAACATACCTTTAATGTCTGGTCTTCCCTTTGCTCATCTCCTGTTATTAATAACTAGCTAATTAAAATGGTATAAAAGCCACTATACATGTGTACTAAATGTGAACAGTTAAACAAATGGATGGCATATGGTGGAAACCAGATTTGTCACTGCTGGAGAAGGAGTTTACAGATAAGCTATGGGAGAAGCTAGGATGATCCATGTGGTAAGGTATTAGAGTTGGAGACATCTTATGAACTCATGTTTAGTGTAATATAGACACATCTGAATATGGATTTAGTTATAGATATATAGACCTAGATAAACATAGAGATAGAGATAGCAATAGAGATAGAAATAGAGAGAGATAGAAACAGAGGTAAGAGATAGTGTTATAAAGATGATATAGGTATAGAGATAGATGTTGATGTATAGAAATATATATGGTTAGATATAGAGACAGAGAAATATAGATAAATATTAGTATAGACACATATATTTCCAATTCCCTCATCTTAGAGGACCTAAAGCCAATGATACCCCAGAAACAGCAAGCATTTCCAGCATCCAGAATCTGGTTTTCAATGCATTTTTTTTAAGGGAACCATGATTTTTGCAGAAAAGGTTGATTCTAGGACTGAGACAAAAAATATACACGACTATAGCCCTTCTTCGATTGCCAAAACATAAGCATATGGTCAAAACAAAAACAGTGATAGGAGGATGTCAAAGGGGCACAAGCTCCAACTGATAAAGTTTCCAATGACAAAAGCTGGGAACATTTGACAAACAAAAGAAATGCAGTTATAGCTATACTAATAAAAGGATAATATGCTAATTAGATCAGACATCTTCTGGACAAAGCCACAGTGGTGGGGGTTGAGGCAGAGGAGGTTAGGGGCAATCAGGCCAGCAGGGTAGCAGTTAATGGGGGGAATCAGGCTGACAGGAAGGTTAACAGTTAGGAGCCAGTGCTCCTGTATTGTGACAGATGTCCGACTGCTGATTTAGGCCCAATCCCTAAGTGTCCTGGATTAGAGAAGGTGCAGGTTGGGCTGAGGGTCCCCTTTCATGCATGAATTTTACGCACTGAGCCTCTAGTTGGATTATAAACACCCATGAGTCCACAATGATGCAAATAAACAGTTGAATAAATAAATAAAATGGAAGAAAAAAGAAATCTTACAGGTAGAATAATTTAAAGGATTTATGTTGATTAACTTCCCTCAAGGATGACCATAACATTGCATTCCTTAAGTGTAGGCTTTGCACAGGAACTTCCTTCCAATGAGTTTGATTAGGAAAGGAAAAAAAAATGGTAACACCGCTCAATGAGACACCGCTCTCTGCCTTAGACAGGTGAGCAAAGTTAACATCGACAACGAAGGTCATGTTGACAATATATCCCATTGACATACCATCGGTATGATGTGATACAAATGGCGTTTTACTTCTGTGGTCTTTCTTCCCCAAACCTAGAATCTCAGTCAAATAATGAGAAAAAAATTAGGCAAATCCCGATTATGGGACCATCTACAAAATACCTAGCCAGTATTCCTTAAAACCGTCAAGGTCATCAAAGGCAAACAAAAACCACAAAACTGTCACAGTCACAGGGACTTAAGGATCTCTAATGATTAAATGTATTGTGGTCTTTTGAATGGGATCCTGAAACAAACAAAAAATACATTAGGAAAAAAACTAAAGAAATCTGTACAAGGAAAGGAATTTAGTTAATAATAACATGTCAATATTGGTTCATTAATTATGACAAGTATACCGTACTAATGTAGGATGTCAATAATAGAGGAACCTGGATGTGAGAAAAATGGGGAATCTCTGCATAATTTTCACATTATCTCTGCAAATCTAAATCTATTCTAACCTAAATGTATATAAAATAAGTAATAAATTCTATGTAAAGCTTTCTAAACAGTAATATGAAATATAAATTCTAATATATGAAGGTTGTGGGTCAAGGAACTATTGAACACAGAAAACTAGAAGAGGTTAAAATAAATTTCAGATAGATATGAAAATAAAATTTAAGTGATGCATTATAAAACCTCTGGAGGGTGTCCAAAGTTATACTCAAAAGGAAGTTTATAGTCTTAGGTTTAATTTCATGAAACAAAAATACGACATCAAATTATATGGCAATAAGTGATAGCATCCAATTCAGGTGAGAGTATGTGCAGATGTTCACGTGCATATATTGTTGGTTATAATATAAATTACTACAATATTGCAAGTAAATATAATAATAATGTCTACTTTTAAATATATAAATGTATGTTGGCCATAGAATTTTATTGTAAGAATATATAGTACATAAAATGTTATTAATACATAATGACTTGTGAAAGAAATATGTATTGCTGAATTTTAATAGCAAATATATCGTAAACAAGCTAAATGTCTTCTAATAGAAATATAGCTGTGGTGCATTCAGATTTAGTGATATTCCATGGCAAAAATAAAATAAGTCACTCCTATCTTTATTGTAGGCAGTAATTTTTATATTTTGCTCAAAGAAAGGAGCATGTTGCAGGGTAATTTTCGTAAAATGATATATTTGCTGTGTAAAATCAAAAGAGGAAAAAGAGAAAGGAGGAGAGGAAAAAAGGGAAAAAGAAAGGTTTTATTTAGATAAGAAAATGTACATATGAGTACATGAAAGGTGGAATGACAGAAAAAATTAAGATTGTTTACCTAAAGCTTACAGTGCTACATTGGAGAAGAGACATTATTATTCGTCTGCATAAATAAATAAAGCAAATATTATTGACCATAGAATTATTTTTTTAATCATCACCTAAGGATACTTTTCCATTGTGTTTTAGAAAGTGGAAGAGAGCGGGAAAGACAGAGAAACATCAATGTGAGAGAAACACATCAATTGGTTGCCTCCTGCACACACTCAGACCAGAGCCCGGCCTGGGGGAGCCTGTGGTAGTATGTGCCCTTGACCAAAATCAAACCTGGGACTCTTCAGTCCACAAGCTAATGCTCTATCCACTGAGCCAATCTGGCTAGGGTGACCATAAATTTTTTTTTTAATGTGAAGGAAATATTGAAAGGAACTATGATTTCCTCTCAAGAAGGCACAAAAAAGAACGACATAAAATAAAAATGATGTACGAATAATATGAAAGAATAAATTAAAAAGGAAACAAGCTTTGCTCATTCTCAGTAATATACCAGAAAGTGAATATGAAAACAATGTATATGTTAAAAATGTGATTTATTCTCAATATTTAGAGAGATTCAAAACAAATGTGGAAATCATTTATCGTCTTAATTGCAGTGATGGGGACATAGATGTAAGTGTGTTTATTATTTTCTCTACTTTCTTATACATTGAAGATACTTTATAATTAAAATGATTTAAAGTTTAATAATTCTCAGTGAAAGAAACATGCACACATATACATGTCCTTATGTTAATTAATTTTCTGGAATCACTGCCACTCAAATATATATAGTCTATCTAATAAAAAGGAAATATGCTAATTGAACATCATGCCCTCATAAAGAAGGCAGCACCCACAGCCAATAAGGAGGGAATATGTTCATTGACTGCCACACCCTCAAAGATGGCAGTGCCCACAGCAACAAGATGGTGGTGCCCAATCCCTCAGCCCGGCCAGGGCAGCAGACATGTGGCATGGCCAGGCCCACACCCAGGCAGGCCCAGCCATTCTGTGCACCTGCCTCTGGAGTCGACCAGTCCCCTCACCCTCCAGCCATCCAGGGCCAGCTCAAGGCTCAGGCAAACATTGGATGTCAGCTGTGCAGCCACCCAGGGCCACCTGAAGCTCAGGGAACCAGGGCTGGCCAAGGTTAGTGCTGCCGGCAATGGCAGTACCAGAAGTGGGATGGGAGCATCACCTTTCTCTGATCACCTGCTTGCCTCCCACTCCTGAGAGCTCCCAGACTGGGAGAGGGGGCAGGCCAGGTGGGGGAAAGACAGAGAAACATCAATGTGAGAGAAACACATCAAATGGTTGCCTCCTGCACACACTCACACCAGAGCCCGGACTGGAGGACCCTGCAATAGTATGTGCTCTTAACCAAAATCAAACCCAGGACTCTTCAGTCCACAGGCTAATGCTCTAGAGAGGATGCAGACTGGGCTGAGGGACACCCTCCCCAGTGCACGAAGAGAGGCCCCAGTGCATGAAAATTTTTGCACTGGGGAGGGTGTCCCTCAGCCGAGTCTGCATCCTCTCTAATTTGGGACCCCTCAGGGGATGTCTGACTGCAGGTTTAGGCCCCACCCCTGGGGATCGGGCTTAAACCTGCAGTCAGACATCCCTCTCACAATCCAGGACCACTGGCTCCTAACTTGCCTGCTTGCCTGATTGCCCCCTAACTGCCCAGATTGACACCTAAATGCTCCTCTGCCAGCCCAATTGCCCCCAACTACCCTTCCCTGCTAGCCCGATTGCCCCCAACTACCCTCCCCTGCTAGCCTGATCACCCCCAAGACTTTTATTAGTACAGATATGGCCCTTCACAGAAAATTCTACTAACCCTGCTTTACAATGAGGGCTTGACGATTGAATCATTGGAACCAGACACCAAGATTTCCCCTTCCTTTGAATAATGGAGGGAATAATTGCCTTGTCTTTAAATTACCCTGAAATTAAAATGAGATAATGACTTAGAAAAGTGTAAAAGCACCATTTAAAGGCAACTGTCTTTTTCATGTACTGAAAAGACAATAAAGTGGTAAAATGAAAACACTATTTTTATTCTCCCCCTTCTTTCCTTTATTTAAACTTTGAAATTTATAAAAATGTCCCTCCAATTTTCATTTCTTTACATTCAATATTATTTTGTATTGGTTTCAGGTTTTATATTAGTTACAGAATAGTGGTTAGACAATCATATACTTTACAAAGTGTTCCCCGATATTTCCAGTACCCACCTGGCATCATATGTCACTGCAAAACTATTGACTATATTCCCTATTTAAGTGACAATGGGTTTACAGGTTCTTTCCAGTCTTTCTTTTGTGTTGTTCACCTTTCCTTTTCTTTCTCACTTCTTGCCTCACTTTCCTTATATACTATCTCAGTTGGCCATCAAAGCTCAGTGAAGGCACTGGGACAGGTTTAATCCATTTTACAGACGAGGAAACTGAGGCCAATTCCAGTTGGCTGTGGAACTTGAAGCAGTGCTGGGAGCTTCTCTGAATCATGGCAGTCAGTCCAGTACGCTGCAGTGTGGCATCTCTCCACTGAGGTGGCACCGCCCCTCAACCCCCACCTCAGGGCTGCAGGTCCTTGTCCCTCCACCCAGGTGTCCTTTGATGCCCCTTGATCCCTGGTCAGGCCCTCCCACATCTTGGAGCCTCTGTAGAACCTCTCTCTCTGTAGTTGAGGCAGATCCCTGCCAGACAGTCCCCTGCCCAGCCCGAGCCCCCTCTGGTGCACCCCACCTCGCCAGGTTTTTGCCTTTGATCTATGGTATTGGTGACAGCACTCTCCTAGCAAGCCTGTTATGAAGAGGGGCACAGGGTCAGGTTTTTGCCCAGAGGGTTAGAGGTTGCAGTAGCCTTTGCAGATGTCGCCCAGAGCCTGCGGGGGAGGCAGCACCTGTGTGGGGTGTCCCCATAGAGGGATGGCGAGGCACTGCTCAGTGCCCCTAGGAACAACCGCCTCCTGGCCAGCCCTGTGCCAAAGCTGTGGCACTCGCCCTGGAGCCGCCCCTCAGGCAGCCCCGCAGTCAGGCCTCATGGCTCTTCTTCCACTTTGGCCTTCATCCATCCCTCTCCCTGCAGTGTTTGGGCTCCAGGCCCGAAAGAAAAGAACTAAGACCAAGAAGGACAAAGCCCAAAGGAAGTTAGTCCTGAACCCCCACATCCCATTCTCTGGATTTCCTTCCGCATCTGTGTCACATCTTGAATGGGCACCCTGTGTCCCAGCCACATGGCCTCCAGGCAACCTGGTAGAGTCAGTGTCCGTGAAGCTGAGAATCTATGACCGGAGGCCCCGACTGGGTCTCAGCAACCCTCTGCCTGCGATGTTCCCAGGGACCCGCAGGAATGGCTAGGCAGGCCCTGCAGCACCTCCTGGGGTGGTAATGTTCCCGGGGACCCATAGGCATGGCTAGGCAGGGCACTGCCCCTCCCAGGGCCAGCGATGGACCCTGATCCCACTGGTGGCGTCTGGCACTGCCCACCCCACTTCCCAGGGCCCTGATAGACTGGTACCTTGTCAGCAGCATCTGGCACTGCCTGTCTGGCCTGCATATGCAAATTTACCCACCATCTTTGCTGGGTTAATTGCATACTCGCTCTGCTTGGCTGCTGGGTGTGGCTTGGCATAGCAGAGATATGGTTAATTTGCATGTTTCTCTTTTATTAATGTAGATACTAGAGGCCCGGTGTACAAAATTTGTGCATGAGGATGCATGTGTTTCTCAGCCCAGCCTGCACCCTCTCCAATATAGGACCCCTCAAGGGATGTCTGACTGCCTGTTTAGGCCCAATCCCAGCTGGTGGGATTGGGCCTAAACCGGCAATTGGACATCCCTCTCACAATCCAGGACTGCTGGCTCCCAACTGCTTGCCTGCCTGCCTGTCTGATTGACCCTAATTGCTTCTGCCTGCCAACCAGATCACCCCCTAACCACTCCCCTGCCAGCCTAATCAATGCCTAATTGCTCCTCTGCTGGCCCAATTGCCTCTAACTGCCCTCTCCTGCCAGCCTGGTCCCCCTCAACTGCCCTCCCCTGCAGGCCTGGGTCCCCCACAACTGTCTTACCATGCAGGTCTGATTATCCCCAACTGCCCTCCCCTGCTGCCATCTTGTGGTGACCATCTTGTGTCCACATGGAGGCAGCCATCTTGTATGTTGGAGTGATGGTCAATTTGCATATTATCTCTTTATTATATAGAATATATACAATTTCTCTGTTTTCTTCTCTCTCTTTGTTCATATATAATAGGTATTCCTATGAAAAACTCAAATTCCATTAAACACTTTCTAACAACTAAATATTGTATGTGACAAAAATAAAAAGGTAAAAATCAATATATTTATTATGTTGCAACAAACACACATGTTACATGCAATGAAAACAATAAACAGCTCTGTGCACATCCCAGGGATTCAGCCTCCAAACAGGACAAATCAGACTGACTTTACTCTGTTCTCTCAAATCTTCATCTACTAGCATCTCTTTTAAATATATTCTGTGCTTTATTTCCAACCACGAATTGCTGAGCTATGATAGTCATCTAACTAGGTCAAACAGATCCTTTGGAAATGCTTTCTCTCACCATTCAGCACTTCTCCATAACCCCTTTATTCACTCATGGTTGAATCCCTATACAGTTTCCCAGAGGAGCTATTCCAAAACATACTCGGTTTACTCACGCACCTGAATTCACTCCGGCCTCCCACTTTCTCATCAGATGACACTGTCATCTATTTTGCTCAGATTAAGCCTGGCAGGTTTGAACTTCCTAACCCTCTGTAGGCAGTACTTGAGGGGAGCAAAGAGATGCCCTGGAGAAAATAAAATTAAGAATAATAAGTTCAAACATAGTGGTTGATATGTAAAATAACTTCCAATCCATCCACTCTCACCTCTCTTTTCCCATTACTAATCGATCATCGTTCCCTGCTGCTTCTCTCTTTTGAAATTATATTAAGAAAATATTTTAAAAGCCTCAGAATAAGGAAAATTACTATAGAACTTTATTTGAAAATTAGCATAAAGTGAAATCAAATGAGTCATTAGAGAAAACAATAAAAGTAATTTACAGGACATAGGCATTCCATAGGGAAGGCACACATCTGTCCAGATAATGTTGTCATAAGTGATTGTGTGGCCATGATGATGACGATAAGAAGTAAGATTTACTGAGAACTTTTTTTTTAAAAAAAATAAAGATGGGAAAGGAGAAGGTGAAGGAAAGAAGGAAAGAGAAAGTGGGGTGGGAGGGAGAGAAACACCCACAGACTGCTTCCTGAATGCCCCCTACCCAGGATCAAGCCTGAAATCTGGGTATGTGCCCTGACCAGGGATTGAACAGGCGACCTCTGGGTACAGGGAATGATTCCCCAACCAATTTATCCACACTGTCCAGGGCGAGACCTCTGGCTTTTAATTACTTTGTTTAATTTTCTCAACAGCACAATGAGATCATGTTATGATTACCCCCATAGTACTAAAGGAGAAAATGCAATTTTATTTTCTTACTTGCTTGTTCAAAGTAATAAGATGGTCATCTGATGGAATGAAGATCCAAACTTGGTTCTGTCTGCCCAGTAAACTCAATGCTACTCACAATCATCTACTGCCTTGTTCATCACATGGTCGTTGCTACCATCTGATTAGGAACCTACCTAAATATAATAAACCAATGCATGAAACCTCACATATACCAGCCGTGGAAGATTTTCAATTGTATGACCTAACAGTGGAAAGGATATGCAATGCAGTGCCAGTAAGGAAAAATATCCCTGCTTTACAAAAGGAAATGTAGATGAGAAGATGTAGATGAGAAAATGTGGATGTAGAAGAGAAGGAAAAAAAGGAGGAGGAAATAAATAAATGTGTTTACAAAGAATTTAGCAAACACCCTGGGATTACATTTTAGTAATGGGCCTTTCCTGTGTCTTCTCTGCCATAGTAATTCTCTTCATGATGGAGATACTCTTGTGCTTACAGATCTGGAATTTCTATTATCCATTACCCTGAGTTTGGGATGATATCAGCCTTGTGTATGTCGTAAACTATGAGTTAGTACATGTTAGAAAGTATATGTGTCTGTATGTTCTTATGAAATCAAAGCAAGGAATCTGGGTCTAAATGGGTTATGCATTTGTTCTTAAGCAAAGATTTAAAACCTGTGAAATAATGTTTGACATAGGTCATTACTCTCACAGTTCAACATGCTATTAATTGGCTTAAAAATACCAGGGACTCTTATTCGTGCTTTCCTATTATGAAATACCATTTTTTTCCCCAACACATTGCTCTTTTTAACTTAAACTTACTATATTTTGATTTAGAAGTTTTCATATCCATATATTTAGTCATACATCCTGTATTAAAACTATACATACCAGATCTTTTGTTACTTTCTTTAAAGCCTCCAATAAAGTCCTATTTATTCACTTTGATGTTTGGCAAGTTCTGTGAATTCCTTTCATCTCTTGTGAAAAATGATGAACAGAGTATTGGAGTAAGGAAGATTTAGAAAGCCTGGGTTCCAGGAAAAGTGTTTTCCAGGTAACTGGTTTTTTTCATTTGTCAATTACTTCACTTCTCTGGGACTCTATTTTCTCTTGCCTGAAGAGGGTATTGTACTTGATGAGTTGAAAAAAATTAGATATCTAAATTTATTTTCTGAGAAGTCATACACTAGCATGTGATCTTCATTCATATTTTTAAAGAAAGGCTAGGTGCAGAATCAAAGCTTAGCCTTAGGCATTCTCTCTTGGCAAGAAAGCCAAGTTTGGGGTTTGTCTTCATATCTCATGCTTCCCAATCTCTCCGGTCCTTAACAATTTTCAAACTACCCCTTTATGTTGCTGTCCCTTACACTAAAATGCAGGTTCCTGAACAACACGAGGCTGTGTCACATATATCCTCAACATTAAGCACAGTATATGGTTATAGCACATCCTTTTTATTTCTATCTACCTTGTCTATTTTCCCTAGTCACACTGCTTGACTCTCAATCCATGCAATTCCTGTTCAATGTCACTCCAGGCCTCCACCCACATGATCTGACTCTTCCTCTTCATCATCTGAATTTCACATAAAAACCCGTGGATGAATACAGCAGGACTTGCCAACCAACAGAGCTATCCTACAGAACTATTTCTGAGATAACGCTCTTAGAACCCACAGTTTGTCTGCAGTCCTGACTCCCACCTTCTCAATCTTAGTCAGTGAGGAGCTGAGCATTCTTATAATACTACTAGAGCCCCTGTGCACAAGTTTTGTGCACAGGGGCAAGGGCCTCTCAGCCCGGCCTGCGCCCTATCCAATCCGAGACCCCTCGAGGGATGTCTGACTGCCAGTTTAGGCCTGATCCCTTTGGGTGAAGGCAAGCCTCAGATGTTACCTTTGGTATTGGGCCTAAATTGGCAGTCGGACATCCCTTTTGCAATCTGGGACCACTGGCTCCTAACCATTTGCCTGCCTGCCTGCCTGATCACTCCCCAACTGTTCTCTGCCAGCCTGGTCACCCACCAACTATCCCCTTTCTGGTATGGTCACCCCCTAACTCCCCGCCTCTTGCTGGCCTGATCATCCCTAACTGTCCAGAAGGAAGTCAGATATCACGAGATGTTGGATCTCCTTGTCTAATTAGCATATTACCCTTTTATTAGTATAGATTAGAGGCCTGGTGCATACACTGAGGGTATCCTTCAGCCCAACCTGCACACTCTCCAATCTGGGATCCCTTGGGGGATGTCTGACTGCTATTTTAGGCCTAATCCCAGGCCAAAACCAGCAGTCAAACAATCCCTCTCACAGTCTGGGACTATTCTCTCCTAACTGCTCACCTGCCTGTTAACCTGACCACCCCCTAACCACTCTCCTACCAGCCTGATTGATGCCTAACTACTCTCTTGCTGGCCCACTTGCCCCCAGTTATCCTCCCTTGCCAGCCTAGTAGTCCCCAACTGCCAACCTTGCTGGCCTGCTCACCTCTAACTGCCCTTCCCTGCTGACCTGGTCATCCCTTACTGCCCTCCTCTGCAGTCCTGGTCACCTCCAACTGCCCTCCGCTGAAGGCCTGCTTGCCCACAGTCTACCCTTCCTTGCCGTCCATCTTGTAGTGGCCATCTTTGACCACATGGGAGCAGCCATCCTGTGCAATGGTGTGAGGGTCAATTTGCATATTACTCTTTTATTTGATAGGATATGTCCAAATAAGGGGTCTATTATGTCTTTCCTGTTTTATTAAAATATCCCAAAACATATTTCCACTTAAGAAGGTATATAAAACTTTTACAAATGTGTCACTTCCCTTAAAAAGGTAAAATAAAATGTATTTCCCACTTATTTGATAGGGGCCAAAAATGTTCATATGTTCCTGGCAGTGGAGAAGGTTGTTTTGACTGCATACTAATGAAAATAAAACTCTCCACTGAAATTTTACATATTGGATCCTAGGTAAATTTTTCATTTGAGTACTTCTATCTCCATATTTCATCTATCCCATTAAGCATATACTTGCAGTGCCTAGCATTATAGGTCACATCCCCCTTTATCATGACAAACATGAGTCAGCACAGATATGAGCAGCAATATCTATACAGTGAAGTTGTTGTGAACCAAATAAACATCATCCTGACACATCCAACTAAATGCATACTCCAACTCACATTCTTTATTGCAAATCCTAAAATTGTCTTTGATCACTCCAATCTGGGACTGCTGGCTCCTAACTGCTCACCTGCCTGGTCACCCCTAACTTAGGAGAACCTTAAGTGGTAAACACTGAGTTCTTGACAACCACAAAATGGATATTTTATGAATACGAACACTTTGTTAGGGCCTCTCCCAGGACTTGGAAGGGGACCCTACAAATCAAAGCCCCTTAGTCCTTAGCTTCATGAACTCCCCAGAGAATCCTTGATGCAAAGATGGTACTAAAAACATGATTGCTCTTCGCAAGTTAAAGAGCAGAAAGAGTACATAGCATGCTTAGCATATCTAAAGAGGATATGACAATCTGAGACAGAAGCTATTACACTTTACTTTCCATTTATAAATGGACTTCTTCAGAGGGTTTTGTTTGAGTGGAATCTTCATTAATGACATTGGTGGGGATATCTATTATAGGACCAGGCAATTCTCTAAAGTGGTGATTGGGACATAGCCCTGCCCCTAAAACAGCTGCAGAACCCAGTCTCATTATTAAAAAAAATAAATATTTCCAAAACATAAATAAGTAACAAAGCCCAGGGAATGAGGTCAATCAAGATTGACTTAAAGACAAGTCAGAGTACATCAGGCAACCTTCAGGCATCTTCTACTGCTTAATCCATTCTCATTTTCCTTGACATTGACAGTCTGAAGAATTAAGTGCCTAATCCCAATTGTTTTGCACACTTTGAAAAAAATACTAAGGCACAAAATGTGAAAGCATATAAAACACACACACACACACACACACACACACATACTCACACACACACACACAAACACGCCTGGAATTAAGCAAATAAGAAAAAAAAAGAGGAAAAAAAACTCAGGCACACAGACAACAGTGAGGTAATTATGGGGGGTGGTGAGGTGGTGGAAGGTATAGGAGGAGGAAGGTATAGGTAAATGGTGATAGACAGAGATTTGACTTGGGCTAGTGAACACACAACACAGAATTGTGCATCTGAAACCTGTATAATTTTGTTAACCAGTGTCACTCCAATAAATTCAATAAAAGGAAACAAAGACAAATCTCCTCACATAAATGACAGCTATATTCAAAAGCAAATGATAAAGTAAAATTCTCTTCTAGTCTTACCACAAATTTACTTGAACTTTAAACTCTTAATTTTTTTATATTTTCACAGTATTTTTTTAGGTATTTCAGCCTCCCACCAGCTTGCCTTCCTTCAAAAAATGTAGCTAATCTATACTAATAAAAGAGTAATATGCTAATTAGACCAGGAGATCTTCCAGAGACCTTCTGGACATCCTTCCAAACAAAGCCAAGGGCTTGGCTGAGCTGTAAACTGCTCCCAAATGGCCCTGAGATCCTCACCCAGTCTGGCCATGGCCTCAGTGGGGACCCTCACCTTGATGGGGGCATGGCCAGCCTGCAAACAGCCATCAGTCCCTTGCCCAGGCCAGCCATGGTCCCAAAGTTAGCTCCCTTCAGGGTAGACCAGCCAGCCCCCACCCTTGCACCAGGCCTCTATCTCTACTAATATAAGGGTAATATGCTAATTAGACCGGGAGACCTTCCAGATGTCCTTCCGGACAAAGACATGATGGCAGGGCTGAGGCAGAAGTGGTTAGGGGTGATCAGGTCAGGAGGGGTAGGCAGTTGGGGGTGATCAGGCCATGGAGTGGGGGAAGGAAGTTGGGGATGATCAGGCTGGCAGGGGGCAAAGTTGGGGGTGGACAGGCCATCAGGGGGGAAGGTGGGGACAATCAGGATGGCAAGGAGGGGCAGGTGGGACCAAGAAGGCTGGAGGGGGGAAGTTTGGGCCAAGCAGGCCACAAGCAGAGTGGTTAGGGGCTATCAGGCAGGCAGGCAGGTGAGTGGTTAGGAGCCACTAAACCAGCAGTTGAACATCCCCCAAAGGGACCCAGATTGGAGAGACTGCAGGCCAGGATGAGGGACACACCAGTGCACAAATTTCGTGTACCGGGCCAATAGTATTTGATATAAAATTAGACTACCTGAATGATAATATTTGCTATATTTGAAAATTAAACTTAGAAATGTTTAAATGACTGATATTTGGAAATTGAAGAAATTCTCCTATCTTCTTTAAAAAAATCATATATCCTGAATAGCATAAATTAAATTTTAGATTTGTGAGTATAATGTAAGATGATAAAAAAAACAAACATTAAAATGATGCTTTAGTAAGTATACACAAACATGGGCATATTAAAGTGAAAGAATATCACATGATATCACTCATTTGTGGATAATAAAGAATAATATAAACTGATGAACAAAAAGATAGATACAGAGGCAGTAAAGCATCAGACTGTCAAATTACAGCAGGAAGATTAAGGAGAGGTGAGGTAGATAAGAGATCAACCAAAGGACTTGTATGCATGCATATAAGCATAACCAATGAACACAAGACACTTGGGGGGTTGGGGTATACCTGGGGGGGAATGGAAAGATATGCATACATGTAACACCATAAAAAATAATAAAATAAAAAAGCAAAAAATGAAATAAAGTGATTTGTAATGAGTAAAATATCTGAAAACAATTCATAAATTACATTTCTTCAGTCATTATCAGAGACAGGATTTCTCATTTTGCTATTAAAGATAGTAGTATTTAAACTGTGTTAACATAGTATGCATTATTTTCCATTGTAATACACAGGAAATAAATGTATGTTATATTTCTTCTCCACACTAGGACATAGAACTAGAAATGGAAAACTAATTTCAATCCTAAGATGTCAAGAGTAAATCAAACATAATGCTGACCTTTACTTTATCTGCAAATCTCCAAAACTCTGATCATAGCTAAACTTAATGCTATGTGAAACTCCAGAAGTATGTTAAGAGATATACAAGGCCCTGAAAATGTACATTTTATCCTCAGAGCATTTTCTCTGACACATAGGAAATTTAATTGTTCAGTCTTTCTCGGCCTGTCTGCCCTATCTGTGCAGGCCTATACTTATACTACACATGCACCTACCAATAATGGTACTTATGTGAGTTAACTCACATCTTTAATTGAAATCTCCCCTCTCTTCCTGTTAACCATGGACTGACCACCCACAATGCTTGTTCAATTCCAGAAGTTTCCTGTTCATTTAAGTAAGATCCTGGAGGCAGAATTCATGGGGGATTAACACTCTAAAGCATCCTTTCACCATGAATCTCAAGTCATTTTGCACATTTTAATTCATTCTTGGAAAGCCACAGAGAGGAAGTTAATGGCCAGCCCGGTTTTTTTCAAAAAGAGTCTCTTAAATAGGGAGAGATTCAAGTAGGTTTGGTGTGTTTAATTCAAGCATACGAAATCAAACACCAGGCAATTTAAAAGGTGAAAGTTTAAATTTTAACCTAAAACATTACTTTTTAAAAGAAATATCATAAAACCCCCAAACAGGGTTGTAATCAGCTATTTCAAGTAAAGCACACACACACTTTTACAAGTAAACATGTTATAGGCTGTTATAGGCTAAAAGAAGTAAAAAGTAACTGTGCTATTATAGGCTAAAAGAAGTAAGCCATAAGGGAGCTTAAATCTGTTTATAATTAAAATATAAAATGCATTTTTTTTCAAGTGGCTTAGAACAAAGGTCAACAGGATTCTTTCATTACAGATATGAAATAATTTAATGCACTGTAAATATAAATGAAATGTTGTACCAGTATATTTGTTTTAACCTGTCTTACACCATAAAATATGTTTATAAGTAAAACAAACACAAAATGAATGTATCCTAAAGTTTCTAATATATTGAAGGGTTAAACTATCCTCTACACTTATCCCTAGGGTATTAGAAATTTTGTTTAACATGTGAGGATGTAACTTTTAGAAAATTACACTACAAGTGCTAATATTCCAAATTGAGAATAGAGCTTTTTTGTTTGAGAGGGTTATATGTCCTGCTCAACTTCCAGGCACTGATGATCAAACCAGCCCAAATCTAATTTATTTGAAAGATAAATGTCTTCAGAAAGTGACCTCCAAAGTCACCTCTGGACTTCTCCACAGTTCAAGTTTGCAAAAAAAAAAAAATGTTCAAGGAGGTTAAAGGAAAAAATAATTATATGTGAATGTAATTTTAAGTATAATTTTAAAAATTTTCAAGGGAGAAATAAATTAGGATTGTTTTCTGTATAATTAGAAAGGATTTCTAGATAAGTATACATATTCATTCAATGTTTTTTTTAAGTATTCTTAGAGTTGTTCATTGCCACAATTTTCAAGCATATTTATCACCTTGAAAGGAAATTCTGTATCCATTAGCAGTTTTAACCAATAAATTTTTAAAACCAGTTAATGTGTATTCCCACTGGTAACCTTTCCATTTGGACCATCCAGATGTTCTGTGTATCCCCAGTATTTTCTCTTCTTTTATTGAGCATGAAATCGTGGGATGTCACAATAGAGTGGTAAGCTCCCATTTCTGCAGCCAAATGGTCTGTGTTTAATCCTGATTTCCTTCCAAATATGGCTGGCCTCTCTGGGAAATTACTAAAACCTCTTGTTCCTCAGCTTTCTCATCCATAGAATGGGGGGGTGAAGGAATTGAGAGCAACTCTATCATAATATCACGACAGTGTTAGGACAGTTAAATAAGAAATGTGATGTATTTAAACAGTTTCCAGCATACACACTCACTAGCCATTTCTATCAATGAAAATAGTTTTAAATCACAAGCTACCAAGAGAAAAGCGGTTTTATTATCAAATTTCAGCCCTAACAGATAAAGCCGGGATGCAGCAAAATGTCACCTGTTTTAAATGTATAGATTTTTTTAAAAAAAACATATAAGAAGATGAAATAATTTTCAAGCAGGACACATAGCACAATTCAAAGTTCTTTCTGAATTATGTAAATCAGAGTGAAAGTGGATAGCAATGGAAAAGATAAGAATATCTCTGCCGCTCAATTTAATTTATCAGTCACAAGTAAACAGGATGGTAGTTTTTAAAATCAGAGCTATCTAGTCGTGATGCAGATAGATGCTATGTTTTAGAAAATCGGTCAACGTGTATTTATTGGGAACCGACAGGGAGCATGCTGGTCACAAAGCCAGTGGCCAGTGTTATGCTCAGGTGGATCGAATTAATTTCATCCGGCTGGATGTCAGTCACCGCTGGAATGCCCATGTTTGTGTATATTACGTCCCGTCTGGAAGCCAATAGAGGTCTCTGTGAGGTCCCACCCATAACCGACGTGACACTGTGCCCAGCCCCTCTCCCTCCCCACCTCGCACCGGCGTGAACTCACTGAACTCCGGTTGAACTTCCCTGTTCGGTGGAGTACATTTTAATGCAATCTATCCTATTGAAGCCTAATTTGTATTTCATTTCACAACCTTGCCATTTAACACAAGCCCATCAAGAAAGATTTAAGGGCAGCATCTAATTTCTAGCCTAAATGACATTCAATCCTTCCCCTAGGGATCCACTTTCTGTTCCTGAAACGTCTCCTTAGGGGAAGCGAATGGGCAGACATCTTCATTGTACTCTGTGTTTCTAAATCCTTGTCTTCTCTGACAGTGAAAAACTACCAATATATTGTGTTGTGTTTTTTTTCTATGTTTCAGTCATTTTTTTTTCTTCATCATGAGAATGATATGTTCTTTGGACAACACATAACAAGTATAATATGGCCAATATTGTCCATCTCCAAAAAATAGTGTTTTCACTTAAGACTTACCAGTGGTACATTTTTGCAGGCTCGGCTATGACAGATTATATGTGAAGGCAACTTTCTTGTCACATAAGAGGGCAACATGCCTAAGAGATTTATAAATTTTTATTTTAAAGAAGGATTCTTTGCATACCAAAATACAGGCTTCCATTAACCCAATCGTAGGGAAGATAAATTTTAGCCAGGACAATTATTTTTTTTTAAAGTTCATATGGCCACACATAATTTTTCTCTTGGATTCAGCACATTTTTTAGTTATCTGCTAGGAACATTAAGTCCTTCAGTGTAGACCAGCTTTGAGAGGGGTTGGGGAGGGAACATTCTTTCTTTTCTCTTCTAATATATTTCAAATTTATTTTGTTTGGATAGGCCTTTTGGAATAGTTGCTACTTGTTTCCAAAGTGCTTCTAGAAATCTGATTCCAAATTAAATAAAAAGTGTGTAGAATAAAAGCATTCTATAAAGAATATAAAATTTTGGACTGAAATTTAAGGAACACATGGTGAACACAATTCTTAGACTGAGTCAATTTGCTGAATAAATATTATGTAAAGAATATACAAGGCCCTGTATATCTTATTTAAAATATATATATATATAGTGGTAAGTGACATAGGACCTTTTTTCCTTATAAGTTCATAGAACTTTATGACAGATAACAATAATCATTGTTATTTGCTAATTATTTACTAATCACCTGGGCTATAAAGGTAAGACATCCACCTAAGAGCACAATTATATTTGTACAAAGCAGATCTTACTGAAAGTCAAATAATTTTATTGAGCACCTACTCTTTAATAAGCACTGTGAATGTTCATGGTGCCAATTGAAAATCCTTGCCCTTATATAGAGCATATACAGACAAAGTGTTCCAAGATTGAATAACCAGATCTTATGTTATGAGTTTCAGAGGAGGATAAGATTATTTCTTGTGGATGAAGCAGCATTTGAAGAAACACTTAGGTTTGGAAATGCAGACAGGAGAGAGAAGAAAACCAAGACAATCTGGATGATTATCAGCTTGAGGTCTAGAAAGTGGCTGTTATTTAGAACTTAAAAGAATGGAGAACTTTTGCCAGAAGTCTGGCTTTTACGCTTTTTATTCTTATTCTATTCTAAACAACTTATTCCATCTAAGATCACACACAGAAGTATTAAAATAATACAACAGAACTACTTTTATTGTATTTATAGATTCAGTGAAATAAAGAGAGAGGGAAAATCAATTGAAATCAAACAAACCCAGAGTATTCTGAGAGATGGCCAACCAGTAATTACTGCCTCTAAACTGTCCATATGCAATCCACATATATTCACAATGTAGCCAAAATTAGCCTGAAAAGATGGTGTGGTTAAGAAATTACTGGAGCACCCTAACCAGTTTGGCTCAGTTGATAGAGTATCGGCCTGGGGACTGAAGGGTCCCTAATTTAATTCCCGTTAAGGGCATATACTTAGTTTCAAGCACATCCCCAGTAGCGGGTGTGCGGGAGGCAGCTGATCAATGTTCCTCTCTTATTGATGTTTCTAACTCTCTATCCCTCTTGCTTCCTGTAAAAAAAAAATCAATAAAATATATATAAAAAAAGAAATTACTGGAGCAAAAAGGACTATAAAAGTAGAGTCGAATGGTATGCCCTCCAGGTTCTAAATAATGCTAATTTTTAGGGACTAGTCCAACAAGTTATGGGAAGTGTACATACCTATAATCAAGGAGGCAAGAGCTAGCAGGAGCTCCAGGCCAGTCTATAGATATACTTTGTATGAAGAACATCTATACTAATAGAAGAGTAACATGCTAATTACACCAGAGGTCCTTCCGGACGACTTCCGGACAAAGCTGGGGCTGCAAGGGAAACCCGGGTTCCAGGTGCCAGAGGGAAGCCAGTGCTGGCACCTGGGGGAAAGAAAGCCTGCTCTTGCATGAATTTCATGCATCGGGCCTCTAGTGTTCTTATAAAAAAAGCATTTTGTTTGGACTAAAAGCTAAAAAGTTATTAGTTTTCTTGGACATTATCTACATTTTTAACAGAACCATTGTGGGGTACTTGAGACTTTTTCAGTTTCCACTCAATTGTCACAAATTATTATTTTTTTTAAAACCTTCAACTGAATCTTTTTCTTCTGAATAACAACTCTTAGGAAAAATTGGAAGCTAAAGAGAAGTGAGGTGCCTCTTTTTCTACTCTGGTGATGCTTGCATTTTAGTGGCAGAGATTCCCATCTAAGGTGTGTACTTCCTCTGTGAAGAGTTGGAGGATTCAGTAGGAAAGGCAGCACAGTAAAATTGTAAGTGTAAGTGCAATGATAATTATTATAATTACTATGATTATAATGATGTGGGCCGCCTGCAGTAAGAAACGAATTTCTGAGTAATAGAAGTGACTTTATAACCTAACGGGGCAAAAGTCATTCAGCTATGTGCTTTCACTCTCTGATGCCCAAAATGGCAACATTTAAAGATAGTCAAATCTCTCAATGTAAAAAAAAGTTTTGCAAAAAGGTATTATTTGTGCCCTGGCCAGTGGGGCCTAGTTGGTTGAGCATCAACCCATGTACCAAAAGGTCACAAGTTTGATGCCAGGTCAGGGCACATTCCTGCTTTCTGGCTTGTTTCCCAATAGGGGGCATGTAGGAGGCAGCCAATCAGTGTTTCTCTTTCCCTTTTCCTTCCTTTCTCTGTAAAATCAATAAAAAAATAAACATATTGAAAGAAATGTATTATATGTGAATTGATATGGAGATATTCTTAATGTTACTCTCATTATCAGACTTTTGTTTCTTTTTTGCTGTTTATTTTCATTACTATGTTTTAACTTTTACAAATGTAAGAACCCACACATGCATGCTCACACAAACCACCACAAATGTACACACAGCTTATGAGCAGAGCGAGGTAGCACATGTTTAAAAAGATTTCTTGATTTATTAACAGGCAATGGTTTGTAAGGGAAAACAATCTAGATTCCAGCTGGCCCCATTAAAATATATTTGAGGCTGTAAGTCTTTGTGGATATAATTTATATGTGCGTGTGTTCTATTTTTTTAATTTCAACATAAATAAATGTTCAAAACCCTGTTCAGTCACTTATAAATACTGATAGTCCCCCTACTTATAATAATCAATAGAATAAGCACACAATTCTGCATCTATATATCATAATAAAAGGGTAATATGCTAATTAGCCTGGATGTCTTCTGGATGTAAATCTGGATGTCCTTCCTGAGGGAGCCAGGGGGCCAGAGGGAAGCCAGCCCAGATCCCAGGTCCTTTGAGTGGACTGGGGGAATCCAGTGTGGATCTCAGGTGCCTACAGTGGCCAGAAGGAAACAGCCCTATGGATGGCCAGACAAGGGAAGCAGCCCGGGTCCTGGGCACCGGAGGAAAGCTGGTGCCAATAGCCATGGGAAGGAAGGCCTACTCTTGCACGAATATTTGTGTATTAGGCCTCTGGTCCTATAAAATAAAAGGCTAATAGGCAAATTGTCTCCATGGGAGTCAGACAGATCAGAAGTTTGACCCCTCATAATGATGTGCACTGACCTCAGAGGGTGGTACAGAATGAAGGAAGGTCCCAGCTGACAGTGGACAGCTGGGGGAAGAAAGGCCCTAGCCAGCAGCCACAAGGCCTCATCACCCCTGATGGCTGGCCAGCCCTAGAAAACCTACCCATGCACGGATTTTGTACACTGGGCCTCTCATAGAATATAAATGATTTGTGGGCTCTAATAGATATAAAGTATAGATAAAAAAGTCACCAATTTAAATAAAACATCTTTTCCTCCCAAATATATTGTCCTGTGACTGAGTTTAAGAGAAGTAGCAGGAAAGACTTGAAGATAGTACATATAAATATACAAATTTATAAAATAGAGCAGCACTCATATTTTAAACTAGAGGCCCAGTGCACAAAATTCATGCATGGGGGGTATGTGTGCCTCAGCTCAGCCTGCACCCTTTCTTATCTGGGACCCCTCGAGGGATGTCCAACTGCCCATTTAGGCCAGATCCTACTGAGATTGGGCCTAAATGGGCAGACAGACATCCCTCTCACAATCCAGGACTGATGGCTCCCAAGTGCTCACCTGCCTGCCTTTTTGATTGCCCCTAAATGCTTCTGCTTGCCAGCCTGATCACCCCTTAACCACTCCTCTGTTAGCCTGATTGATGTCTAACTTCTCCTCTGCCAGCCTGATTGGCCCCAACTGCCTTCCTTTGCAGGCCTAGTCACCCCTAACTGCCCTCCCCTGCAATCCTGGTCCCTCCCAACTCTCCTCCCCTGCTGGCCATCTTGTGGTGGCCATCTTGTGTCCACATGGGGGCAGCCATCTTGACCACATAGGGGTAGCCATCTTGTGTGTTGGAGTGATGGTCAATTTGAATATTACTCTTTTATTAGATAGGATGTGATACCAAATTTCTTCCTCAGCATGTTTTTGTGTGTATGTTTTTTTTTCCTATGTGTGTGTTTTGTTGATTATTGTTTTTTATTTTATTTTATTTTTATTTTATTTTATGTTGTTGTTGCTTTGGCCTCACTGCCTAAATGTAACCTAGCAAAGTACTTAAAATATTCAGGGAAATGGAGAAGTGGTTGAATAAGAAACCACACCATTACATAAAACCCTAATACATACTTTGCTTTTAAAAGTAATCAATGTTTCTAGTTTAATCATTCAGTTGCAAAAGCACAAAATAGTACCATATTTGCCATTCGCATTTATATTCAGAAGTCACTATAACTATTATTATTTTAAAACTAAGTAAGGTCCAGCCAGATATTTTTAAATTCATAATTCTTTCTTTAAGAAGGTATGATTTTGAACAGATATAGCTAATAGTATATATACTTTCTTGTCCTTCTTCCTCTTTATTTGTAAACAGAAAGATTTTTTTTTCTGTTTCCATGACCAGCAATTGGATCATTTTTACTTAGTCCCTCAAAAGTGATAGATCGGGACAATGGAGTACCACTCTGAGATGATCTGCAGTCCTTCAAAGAATCACACAAAAAAAGCTAGCTAGTTGGAGACACTTAAAGTCTTGTCTTTGAGTAAGTCATCTATTGAGAAGAACATGAATTGTATTCCGAATCCAATTTGTTGTAGAGTCCATTGTCTCATCCATTCTATTTATTTAATTTTGTTTTGGAATTGCCTTGGCACTTGCAGTCTACTAATAAATTGACCATTCATTATTTATAGGAAGTCAGAATGCATTCCTTCAAAATCTTCCTTCTCCTTTCCTTTTCTTCCCCTGGAAAATAGCCATAAAGAGAAAATCTGTCCAATCTGCATCAGTGACAACCAAGGAGGGTACAATTTCCTGAAAGACAATTTACCTTTGGCAAGTCCATTGAAATTTGGAGACAACAACAAACAAACAAATGCAAAAATGTTTAGTTTGGAAAGCTAAAATACACACAAAATGTAACGCTACACTTTCATTTCCTGTTCATCCAAAATTAGGAAGTTATACAAATCCTGCAATGCATTTAAAAAAATCAATTTAACTTTAAGTAGCTCTTTTCTGTTGATGAAATTCTCATGAACTCCAAGGAAAGTGAAAACAAAACAAAACACAAACCTAAATTGAAAAGCCATTTGACCATAAAAGTCCAACTTGCTACGTGTTGAAATTTCTATAAGCATCAATTTCTGTGTGTTTCACCGGAAGCCTTGCTTTCTGGCAAGAGGTAGCATGGTGTCCACCTCTGGAAATAGAACTCACAGAACACAATGAGGCCTTACTTTTGTGTTTGTTTTCTGCACAATTTTCAAAATAGGTTACCAGGAAGCTGGAGGAAACCAGCTCACATGGAGGAATCTAGTTCATCTTTTATTAGCCTCCCCTCTCTGCCTGATCCACATGGAGCCTCTTCTTTGGAAATAGAGCCCACACCATATGCTTCTGTTTCAGGGTTTTGTATAATAATGTTACTCCTTTCCTGCCTGGCCTATTCCCAAACAATACTTATGGCTCAGTCTCTCTCCACTTCTAGTTCATGTTAATTATTGTGCAGCATGATGCCCTTCCTTTGAAATTGCCATGGCATCACCTTCCCTTACTACTGAACAGCACTACTCTTGTCTTATAATGTGTTTTCTCTTAGCCATACACACTGGCAGCTTCTACCATGAAGGGGTTTAAGTCTTTGATATGCCTAAGGAAGGGTATGTGTTAGCTGCTCATTAACAACCTGTGCACTATCTACATACATCTCTCTAAGTAAGTAAGTTCACTGGTTAAGGGGATTTCTTCTAGGACTAGGAATCTGTACTGCCACCTCTTAGACCTGGATTCAAAAAAAATTCAGTGCATTGTGTCAAACATTTCAAATAAATGGGGTGGGTTGGGGTGGAAGGGAAGCATTGAGAATCTATATTATTTGAGATTGTTTTCCTTTTTCTGAAGGACTGAATTAAATGGAATTACTTTTAATAGTCATAAAACTAAAGATAATTTTCTTAGCTTATAACAGAAAGAAGTAACAAAGTCACCAGTCAAGTCGATCTCTCCTTAAAAATTCTTGTACTCTTTATAAATTCACTTTATACTTCTGATTCTATTTTATAGTTATATACCTAAAACATTTCTTCAGCTAAGAAAATTTTGAAAAATAGCTACATTAAAATCCTCGCTGTATACCAAGATATTATTTATTTTTCATAAAGACATTAATCTCTACAGATTTTTTTTAATTTTCATACATGCCTAGGGTTTATGAAAATAGTTTGATTTGATTTCTTCCTTAAAAATTAATCTGCCTGTAATGGCACTGTTGCTAATGGGATCTTCCCACTAATTCCATGCACAAAGGACAAGAATGAAATGGAAATAATGACTCATAATAATAATTTGTAGCTCAATGTGAAATCTCTTGGCAGGATGCATATTCCTGTATCCCATAAACAGAGTTAAAAGCTGCATTGCATTTGTATCAAGAGGGACCAAACTAATGTATTAGCAAATTATAATAAAAGGAAAAAATGGAAAGAAGAGGCTAATGTTGGCAACTAAAAATCATGGAAATCAGAGAAGTGCCCATTGTATGTTGGTCTCTAACTAATGGGTGCTAGAGCTAACAATAGGCAAAATCACTTGAATACAGTAATAACTGAATTTCAAAAGCAAATTAATCCAAATAACCCTTTTAAGCTTGAGATACTTACCATTAAGTGGAGAGCATTGTATGTGTTTAATACCCTGTGGTTTCTTTGGTTTTTAAAGATGTGAAGTGCTGAAAATCAGTAGGAAATATTAGTCTCATTATGCTTCTAATCCATGATAGAGACACTGATATTATTATTATTATTGTTATTAAAACTCTAATTATATTTATTCACTCTTTATAATGTTATATACAGGTGTGAACAAGATGTGATTAAAACACATAAACAGAAAATACACAAATATAGAATTAAATATGACCAAGACAGAGATATTTACTACTCTTTTCTAGCTCCATAGTTCAGACCATATTGCATACAAGGAACCTCACACATTGCCTAGTTTGGGTAAGCATATTCAATTTGCATTGGCCCCAACCTTGATTTGTGTTGACCTTAAATGTGCTATTTTTTCTAGACCATGCACCTTTTCACATATAGGTCTCATTCACTCTTTCTTGCCTTATAGTCATTACTAATATATGTGTCCACAAGTATTTATTTAATTCTTGTTCTCCTTCTAGGCATAAAGTTAGACTGGGTTTTCCCCTCGAATCAGATTTATTCTCAACCATGTGTCTGGCATTGGCACATAGAATATAAATAGAACAAATATGTGTCATCTAGGAAAAGAGCTTTAAAGAGTCAGTGCATTTTTTTTCCAATTTACAGGAGGTGGGCAATGACTCCTTAGCCTGGATTCTTCAAAATGAACAAAGAGAATGTGGGCCTGAAATTCTTTCCAAATTTTGAGACTCAGAGCATGAGAGAATATAAACCTTTCTTGGCTTAAACCGATGATGCATTAGTATTGTTTGTTATCTCCATGTAACTCAACATCTTCTGAACAATCATTTAATTACATGAGATCATCCAAGCTTTGCCCAGAACTTCTCAAAAGCCTCTCAGCACCCTTCTTTTCTTTCTTGTTCTTCAACTACCTCTACCCTTTTCTATTTCTGAGTCAAAAATACGGAATAATAACCATCATGCATATGAATTGTGCTTGTAACACACTGATGGTCTACCAGAAACATTTTAGAAAGACAGTAAATGGATTTAGTATCCACTATCCAGAAAATACTAAAATAATTCCAAAAACCCCATCAGAATCTGAAAAAAGCCCATTTGCCTTATTTTCTTCATTAAAGCACACCATCATTTTTTTTTTCACTCCTTACCCAAGAATATATTTTTTATTGATATTTGAGAGAGAGTGTGGCATGGGGAAGAAACATTAATTTGTTGCCTTTCATATGTGCTCCAACCTGAGATTGAACTCACAGCCTATGTATGTGACCTGACAGGGAATTGATCCCTTAAACTTTTTGATGAAGGGATGATGCTCAATCAACTGAGCCACCTGGCTCGGCTACACCATCAACTTTTAGTATGTATAAGGGTATATTTTCCTAATTGTTTATACTTTTTCTGTTTGAGTCGAGTTAAAGGAGCATTCTTATTATATATACAGAGTTGAAAATATGTGATTTTCTGATTATATCATGATTTATTTACTTCAAAAAATAATTTCAACAATATTTATTGTGTACCTTCTACATTCCAAGTACTCGTGTAGGTATTAGGAAGTAAGGCAGTGACCAAACCAGTTAGTTTCTGCCTTCATAGAATAAATATTCTAAAAGAAGCAGGAGTCATATAGATATATACTATGTGAAGTGATGATAAGTGCCATGATAAAAAAATAGCAGGATAACAGAAAGAACTAGTCTCAGAGGACAACAGGGAGGAAAGATTAGAATAGCTTTGTGTAAAGATGGTTCAGGTAACTTTTCTTTGTAAAGAGACACTTAAGAATTTGGAAGTTCGCCCAGCTGGCATAGTTCTGTGGTTGAGGATCAATCTATGAACCAGAAGGTCATGGTTCAATTTCCGGTCAAGGCACATGCCTTGGTTTATGGGCTCATTCCCAAGTGGGGGACTTGCAGGAGACAACCAATCAATGAGTCTTTCTCATCATTGATGTTTCTTTCTCTCTCTCCCTCTCCCTCTGAATTCAATAAAAATATATTTATAAAAAAAGAATTTGTAAGTTTAAATTTGAGGGAAAGTACAGATAAATACATGAAATAAATTTAGAAAAGTAAAAAAATATAAAGTAAAAATTATTCATTATCCTACTACTATTAAAATATTTTACATTCATATAGTTTTAAAAATAAATAAATCTATTTTATTAATAATACAGCATTAAAATGGTTGTCCCTTTATATTAATACTTTTTCTCAGAAAAAGCTGAAGTGTATACTAAACTATTAACATAGGATAATTCTTACAGGTGGAATGATGCGCAACTGTTGTGTTTTGCTTTTTACACTTTGTAATACTGAATATTTTAAATCAGAAAACTCATAAGGTTTGAAAATGTTCTTCTTCAGGGTAATTATCAATGGCTTTATAGCATTTCATTATACAGCTAATTGCCTTAAAACAATTTATTTTATTAAGCCACTATTATTGGATATTTAATCATTCCAATATTTTTGGTGAATAATATGATTTTAATGATTTTCATGATAAATATATAATATACCAGCTACATTATAAGCTAATTAGACTTTTCTGATCTAGCCTGGTAACATAGATCCTTATTTTGTGGGAAAATGGTGTTATGCGTTTCAAACAATTTATTTAAAGAGTAACCTTTGGAGCATAACACATTTTAATTGTGTGCTTTCTCTACAATTAAGTATTTTGATACCAAGTTGTTTCTGTTCATTGCTTGAATATGTACGTGATATCTGTTAACTTTTAAATGTGTTAGGCTATTTTGAAGATCATATGAAGCCACAAGTGTTACTTTGTAGTTGAATAGTTTACAGCACTGTTTCCTAACAATTTGAACACTTAAACCACTCTTGGGAGAGGAAAAGAAAGGTAAACTGAGAAAATACATGAAGCAAGACCAGGCCTGAGGCAATGATATGACATGCAAGCTCTGATGTACTAAGAAACTTTTTTGTGATAACTAGTCCCCACCCATGAGCTAATTTTATTGCTCATTTTTGTGTTTGAAAACATCTGGATCTACTTTTAGGGGGTGCTTATCACATTGCACTGAACTTACTGTGCCTCAGTATCACACACTTATCTGCAAGCTTCTTAAAATCAGGGACCACATATTTCTTCTGTGAAATCACTACAAGAAAGCCCAGTATCCTAAGTATACCAAGTCTCCAGGAACTATTTATAGACCTGAATGAAATAAGACCGCTTGAAGGATGTCATGGAAGTCAGCATGCGTAGTGATGTGAGAATAATACAAATGGCCCCAGCCAGTTTGGTTCAGTAAATAGAGCTTTGGCCTGCAGACTGAAGGGTCCCAGGTTCCATCCAGGTCACGGGCAGGCACCTCAGCTGCAGGCTTCTCCCTGGCCTGGCAACTAATTGATCTGTTTCTTCACAACAATTTCCCTCTCTCTTCAACTCTCTCTAAAAATCAATGGAGAAATATTCGTGGGTGAGGATTATGAAAAAAAAAAAAAGGAATAGTGCAAATGCCTGCCTAGAGAAAAGCAAAATTTGAAGAGAGAGGACAAATGGAAAGATTGATAGTATCAGTTCTGGAGAAATCCATTCCCAACACTCTGGAATAGTGGAGTTCCCATTAATAAGAAGGACAAGAAAGAAAATATTTGAGTTGTGCCTATACTGGTCCAATACTAAAAAATGATACACGATCTCTCTTCTTTTCCAATAAAAATATTTTCTTCCTCAATGAATATTAGTTCTACCATATATAGGGAACAGGTTTTATTAATAAATAGACTGGACTTTTTCCTCATCTTCTCCATCATCTCTGCCTCTTCTACCTGGACAAGCTAAAAATAATTTAAAATGTAGAAACTATTTCATACATGTGCTGGGTACAGAATAGCTGCTGGGTACACAGAGTTAATACTAAGAGCTTTTATTCTCCCTTAGGTAGTATATATCATTATACTACCTAAGGGGCCATGAGACTACAGCTTTTAAATTTCAATTTAGAAAAGTAATTGACAGTCCACATCACTATGCTATGAAATGCATCACTGTGTTTGCACCAAGATCATGCCTCTCATGGGTTCCTCCAGCTAATGACTAAATGTGGTGGATGTATGGAAACAGAACATTTCAGAAGATAAGAAATCCCTCCCGAGACCTTGGTTTGAGGACTTGCCAATGATCTTTCTGTACTTTCTTCAGCCTGAGCAGCAGCTTAATAAAGTTCCAACTTACCTTCCTTCCTTCTCTCTCTTTCACTCAGGGTCTCCTATCTACATCATGGTCTCATGGCTCCCTCAGCCTACTAATACTCTTCCCATTTTCTTTCACAGGCATTTCTCAAAATAACACCCTTATACATTTATTCTCTCAGGATCTGCTTCCTCCAAGACCCTGAGAAACTAAAACATAATATGAAGGGTGTCATAATGCCTTCTAATACGTATCAATATGTATTATATCACCATATCTCTGTAATTTTGATCATCTATCTATCTTCTATCATATTTCTATATTATCTATATATCACCTACCTATGTATCTAGTTGTTTAAATGTAGCCATAACTAGATCATAAGAATATTGACAATGCCGGATTTATCATGTTTGGCAATACTTCAAAGCTATGTGTATTCCTTCTCTAGGGCTCCTAGCAAAGTCCCACAAAGGGAGTGCTCTAAAACAAGAAGTGAGTATCCTCTCACAGCTCTGGAGGCTAGAAGTCTAATACTGAGGTGTCAGCAGAGCCAACAGTTTCTCTGAAAGCTTAGGAGAGAATCCTTATTTTTGCTGGCTCCTACTCTCTGATGGTTGCCAAGCACCCTTCCTGTTTCTTGTCTTGAAGATGCACCTTTCCTATCTCTGCTTCTGCCCTCGAATGATCTTCTCGACAGTGTATCTCCTCTCTGAATTTCCAAATTTCTTTATTTTTGTAAGAGCAGTAGGGATTAGATTAGGACTAACCTAAATCAGTGTGACTTCATTCTAACTTGACTTATTGGATAAAGATCCTATTGCCAAATAAGTTCCTATTCACAGTTCCTGCCCATTAGGACTTTTACACTTCTTTTGTCAGATATCAAATTACTCTAGTAATCAATAGAGTGGATTTCAAAAAAGAAAAGTCACCATAACTTACTTGCTTAGCACACTCCATTGACTTTCCATTGCAATCAGTGTAAGATCCCGGATCTTTACCGTGGACCAAGTTTCTGAAAGACTCATTCATTATGTCTCTGACCTCATCTCCCTCCTCAGAGGAGGCCTGTGGTCCAGCCACACTTGCCCTCCACTGTGTATCAAACATGCCAAGCTTGATGCCTCAGGGAAAACTCACTTGTTCTTTGCCGTACCTGCATCTATCTTTTCATAGCTTTACACAGGGTTGCCTCTTGATCATCATTCCTGTTTCCTCTCACATACGAGCTTCTGACAAAGGATTTTATAACACTGAACTAAAGTAATCTGCAGTCCTTTGCAGTCTAGCTCTATCCCCTAACCTCTTTTATTATCTTCATAGCAACATCGCTGTCTAAAATTAATTAGCTTATGAAGCTTGCTTTTTTATTATCTTTGTTTCCAGACGGGAAATAATTTAAGTTCTGCAAGGCCAGGTCTATTATGTTTCCTCCTCTGTTCCCAATATTTCAACCATGTCTGGCAAATGTGAGCAGTTAAAAAAAAAGTATTGAGTGACTGATTCTCAACATGTTCTATAAAGACAGATAGGAGCAACTGACAGGCTGTGTGAATCAGGAGAATTGGAGTATTTGGGCTTGACCATGAAGGTCTCATTCCTTCAACAAATGTATATATAAGGCCTATTCTACACTGTAGGAAGGAGTAACTCAGATTCAGGCAGTTCACATATGAAACAATATGTAATAGACTGTCACAAAAACAATAAGCATGACTTGGATGGTAAATACTATGGAAATTCAGAAAATGAAAGGATCAGAGAAGGCTAAAGTAATGAAGCAATGTTTACTTAGTATTGAGTGAGAAGCCCTGCCCCTGTCCCCCAAGGAAGTTGACCCTGTAATTAGTGTAAAGATTAGATGTCTGTAACAGTAAGGGATACAATTGCAGAGATTAGAGTGCATGAATTTGACCGGAGTCAATAGTGTCTTTCAAGCACCATAGAGTGCATTGTCTCTGTCAGTAGTATGGTAGAAGACGGGTACTCACAGAAGTTCTCAATGTGCAACTATTAGAGGTGATTTTAAATTCAATCTCCTTCATTTTCCGAAGTAAGTCATTGTGAACATTGTATTTAAAATTTAATTTAGTTTATTTCAACTGTATTAAGAAAGATGAAAGGACAGAATGTTCTTTAGTCTAATGGTAGAATCAGGAAAAAAAATGTATAATGCACACCTACACACACATATGCACAAAAACAACATTGCTATTTATTGGTGGTTCCCAAAACCATTTGCAAAAATAATCCTTGAATTCTAGAGCCGAAAAAGAATGTTATGTAGTTAAAACCATGTAAAATAAAGCTTATATTTCTAATATGCTAATCCTTTATAATGCATGCCATAAAACCAGTATTTTTGAAAGTCAATGGCAGGAAAACCTTGCCTTCTGGCTGTTAGTGACTTCATAATTGGAAAATTCCGCATGCTGAGGAATTTATTCAATAATAAGTTCTTTTATAACTTTAGTTTCTGACACTTTCATAGCAGGTACATTGACCAACTGATATGTGTGTCTATATATAATACACAAACTCATATACATATAGGGTGTCCCAACATTGTGTAAACACACTTTGAATAATTATAAAGGCAGTTTATTAAAATATGTTTCATTTTCAAAATTGAGCTATAAGCTGTTAAAATATGTATACATTTTGAAGGAATACCTTGTATATTTGTATCCTTGTTTTTTATTTTCTTTGTACACACACACACATATATCAACATAGTATATATATATATATATATATATATATATATATATATATTATATTTAATAAATATACACATGTATCTACATCTATAAAATATTTGGATGTTACTGGCTTATCAAAATGGGTCACTTACCTAAAATAAGAACCTATTTGGATTTGCATTAACATTTTTCCTTTTCTTTTTAAACTTACTGTCCAAATCCTTTATTTGGTTATTAAAAAAATGTTCCATTCCCATAAATCTAAATATGTGGGGGAAAATTATCACACCACTTTATCTTCCAGGATGAGAAATATGACTGTGCTAGCACTTTTTGATTGCAATAGCAAAACAAGATCTGCATGTCCTTTCAACTGCGGACTTTCACAAACATTTCTGGATTTTCTTATAAGCCGATGAACTGGCACAGATGCCTGGGTACTTAGAATGGTTTTGCTTTCTTTCCTGAGACTCCTGGCTTTAAATACCAAGCACTGGATATTGTGGTTTTAGTCTCCAGATAACTCTCTAGTAGCACACTGAGAAGAGATGAAATGGCATTGACCTTTTCAAAAGGGGAAACTGTTAATGGTGCTATTTGGGCAGCAAGTCCTCAGAACCCTCTGCGCACCACAGTGACTCAGTAATTAAGTTCAGAATATTATTTTTAACAATTAAAAAAAGGAGGTGACCATAGAAACATAAATAAACCCTTTACTATTTTTGCAGAGAAAACACAATAAAAGATGAAGTGATAGAATCTTTCTTGGTAAAATTATATCTACACTCTGTAACTTTTTAAATTATTTTTTTCTCTTCAAAATTGGGTAGCAAAAAAATAGGGCAGTCCAAACTTATACTTTATTAAAATGATTATACACCATCCATGAGAGTTTATAGCTCATGAGATGTAATTTTTCTTAAAATAATTTGCTACTGATAATAAAAATATGTCAACAATATTAAAAGAATAAATGTCAAATGAAGCTTTCAGTGACAATTATTCATTTTTTTTAAAGATCAACTAATGTTTCTTTCTTTTGGTAGATAACCTCAGTACCCCAGATGATGAACAAATTCTAAAAAGGTTGATGGCACATGATGTAAGTGCTCCATCAGTCAATTAAATAATATGAAGTTTTCAGGATGATATATTTTCTCTGGTTATAGGTTATCATAGCAGAGGAAACTATGCAGCTATAGTGTTGTCAACAGACCATCTATTTGGGCCTTATTTGCAGAAGAAAATGGAGAATTCTAAAGCAGGGAAGATGGGGCGGTGGGACCAAAAGTATTAAGTATTCCACTCTTTGCTCAGGAAAGCCTCAGGTTTCTTAAGGGCAAGTTAGGATTATTTACTTGGTACTCAGCAGGTTAAAAACATAAATGCTGAAGTAAATTTTTATTTTGTTAGCATCTATACTTTTCAGGGAATGAGAGAGGTTTTACAATAAGAATGATTTATTCCGATTATTAAGTCTCTGAGCACTCTCGTCTGTAGATCCTCTATAGGTATCTATATAAAAGCCTAATATGCAAATTGTCTCCTCAGGAGTTTGATCAGGATACCAGGAGTTTGATTGGTCTCTATGACATGCACTTATTACCCGGGAAGGCACAGAACAAAAGAAGCCCCAACCAGCAGCCGGCAGTCAGGGGAAGGAAGGCCCTAATTGGCCCTAATTGCTGGCCGGGCCTAGAGACCCTACTTGTGTACGAATTTCTTGCAGAGGGCCTCTAGTTTTATTACATTTAACATTCTCAACAAGAGGACAATTGTTATTGTCCCCATCTTATGAATGAGAATATTAAGTCATTACTTGAATAAATTGGCTAATTCATTACTGAATAAAGTAAGCATTAAAACTTAGCTCCTTCTAATAACCAAAACAGTCTTCCTTCTGGTATTCTTCAGTCTCTCCAGGAAGCACAGATGCTGATAAAAAGTCAATTCTTACAATAATAATATGGTTAGGTTTCTCTCTCTAAATAGAAGTATTATATTAAGTTAGACTAGTTTGGCCAAACGTAACTATTTGGGGATTATACATATATAGCCTAAAGCAAACACTAATTACAAAAATAAATGTTTTTTATGCTTTAAGGATTTTAGGTTTGGGGGAATATATAAAGAAAAAAAAAGACACGGTTTAACTTGGTCAGAATCAATAAATAAAGCATTATTATAGTGATACTGAAATCATGATTTTTAACTTTTAGAGAGCATTTTATTATTTTAATTTAAATTTTAAATTTTAGAGAGCATTTTAGAAAATTGTTTCTTTTTAAAAAAATATATTTTATTGACTTTTTACAGAGAGTAAGAGAGAGAGAGAGAGAGAGTTAGAAACATTGATGAGAGAGAAACATCAATCAGCTGCCTCCTGCACAATACCCACTGGGGATGTGCCCACAATCAAGGTACGTGCCCTTGACCGGAATCAAACCTGGGACCTTTCAGTCTGCAGGCTGATGCTCTATCCACTGAGCCTAAACAGTTTCAGCCAAATTTGTTTCTTTTCTGTTTGTTTATTACCATAACAGATAATATTAAAATAACTGTTAACCTCTTACAGGGTAATATGTGAGCTTTCTTTCTCTGGTGAGGCATCTGGTAATATTGCGGGGTATAACCACATGTATCTAATATTTTAGGAAGGGAATAATTGTAGAGAAAGAACTTAAATATTAGTTTAATGCATATGTTTTTACCGTAAAATGTTAAATCCACACAGTTCTGGATAATGACACAAATTGTACAAGTTACTCAACCTTCTGAATTTTGGGTTCATTATTTGACTTCCACTAGCCTCAGGACAGGACAGGAAGAGAAATATGCCCTTCTTTAGAAATGCGTGCAATGTTACGGAAACATGACTATGGCAGAGGTTGTAAATTAACTCTGAAAGTGCGCTGATAAACTTCAAATTATTTATCTGGGAAATTCAAAGCATGTGTGGGTAGCTGCTTGTGGACAACTCTCTAAATTTTTGGTCCACTATCCCTGAATGTTGCCCTCTATAATTTGGAGAAATTAAAAGGTAAGATTTCTTCTTACTGGAAATAAGTCATGAACTGGCTGTGCTTGTCTCTATTTTGGTCTGGCATACACATTTACTGGAAGGCCTAATAGTAACCTCTGAAGAAATTCATAATGAGGAAATGATGCAGTATTTCCATTTCAGATATTGGCCCGAATGGCATGGTAATGGTAACTTGTTGACGCCATGAATATGCGTGTGTGTGTGTGTGTGTGTGTGTGTGTGTGTGTGTGTGTATAGGCAAGCTGTATATATATGATATATCAGGATGCATTGCAAGGATACATATATGTATGTATTTCAGAATACTGTGGCCCCAAGATAATATCTACATAGGGGAGAAAACAAAAGCAATATTATTTCAAAATGTGAACATATTAGTAGTTAAATATACTTTAAAGACTTAAAAACAAGGATATTTTACAGGTTTTAAACTTAATATTACAATTTATTTAAATAGCTTTTCCCATACGGATTATAAACACAGAGTTGTAGTCACTATCTTCTTGCTGCTGGCCCCTTCGTCCATGTCATCATCACCTGAGCAATACAAATTGTCAAGTGTGAGGAACTGCATGATATGAAAAAGAAAAAAAGTCATTCACCTGGACACTTAGGCCTATTTGGTGTAAACTGAAATTTGCCTATCATCACCTCCATCAACAAAATAAAAATCTCTTGAAAGAGCCAGACTCACAAATCTCTAAATGTCCAAAGAGGTTGGATCATTTTGTTTTGTTTTGCTGCAAAAGCTTAAGTTTACTGTACACTTCAGAGCTTACTTCACTTTCTTTTAGGTTTTAGTCCTGAGCAGGCTTGAAAGAAATAATTAACAAGTCCTATCTGAGAGGAAAAAAAGCAGGGCAAGATGAAAAGGCCTAAGGCCATTCTTTACATGCTCACATCCCAACCATGGTCTTCAAATATATAAAAACTGCTTGATAAATTCTAGCAATCTCTACTTGGACAATTTGTTCCAAAGAAAATCCAAGTTGTTTAAAGCAGTTCAGAGAAGTCTATTCACGTAAAATTTCAGGTAATAAAATTTCATTAATTTTATTACACATTTCTAGGTTTCTTTTCTTAACAGACAGTTGATGTGTTTCAACTTGTTGAAATGAGTGTTCAGGTGTGCTAAAATGTAGTAAAATTAGGTAATGGAAAAGAAGTTCTAGACTGAACATTGAATTTTATATGTACCACAAAAATCAAGCTCTATGAGATATTCTGACATTTTTAAATTTCTGAGTATGTTGTACATTTTAATCCTGTTGCCCATGTAGGAATAATAATGGCCATGTTTGAGTGTCTATTATGTGATGTATGTTATGGTCATGCATAATTCTAGCACAGTCATTTTATAATTTTACAGATGGGAAAACAAACTAAGTGAATTGTCCCCAAAGCTCAGGAAGAAAGTATGAACTAAATTCAGTTTATATGACACTGGGGCCTATGTCCTTGTCAAGAGAGCAGGTAGATCCCTTTTAGTATTAGAATGTCAGACAAATGCAGGACTCAATTCCTTCTGCTTTAGAAAAGATTAACTGGAGATGTGTCTTCGACATAAGAATGGGATTCTCAATGTTACACAGCTAAATCATACATGTATCACTTCCTGTTTCTCTGATCAATTTCAAAATTCATATCACTTAGTATTTAAATTTTCTAATCGTTAAGAGCTCATGTAACTGTGATAATCTAGATATCTATTATATTCATCCGTTGTTTTATATTGCTTTTGTTTTATTTAAGAAATTACAGTCTTTACTAGATGTCCTTGAATGGAGTTCCCAAACCCTTTCCAGTGTTAGGGGAGGTCAATGCCCCCATACCAAGAAATAATTCTCAAATATCATCAGGGTTTCTAAAAATTCAATTCAATTCTGACACAATCTACCAGGAGATAGAATTAAATTCCACAGGTCAAGTCTTTAGTCCTACAAGGTTGCCTCCCTTCCCCACCTCTACACACTCACTTTAGACGCCAATCACAAGACCGGGTTCTTATCTATGCTTCTGGCCAACAGGTTATAGATTGGAAGGTTTCCTTCCTTGGGTTCCATTAATTTGTTAGATGGCTCACAGAACTCAAGAAGACCCATTTACTAATTAGATTACTAAAAAGAATATTAAAGGATATGAATAAAAGTCCAAATGAAACATAAAGTGTGAGGAGCTTCTGTCCTCAAGGAGCTTGGAACCCAAGATGGTAGTGTGTGGTAGCATGTTCCCCAATGTGAAAGCTCTCTGAAAAGAGTGTCAAGTAGCTGCTGTGCGTTTATGAAATCTTCATTTCATAGCTTGATTGATTAAGTAATTGCCCCTTGACAATTGAACTCAACAGCCCTCTCCACTAAAGTCAGATGGTGAGAGAAAAAGTTTCAGACCTGGAATCACATAGTGATCTTTCTGGCAACCAGCCCCTACACTTGACTGAATTCCAACATTTATCTCAATGAGATAACATAACATAACAAAACATAACATAACATAAAAAAATAACATAACATAACAAGAGACACCTTTATCACTCTTAACACTTAGGAAAGTCCAAGGGTTCTGGGTGCTACAAGTCAGGAACTGTGTATGGAGACATCTATAATAATTAAAGCATAATATGCTAATTAGACCAGTCATCTTTCTGGACGTCATTCCAGACCAAGCCAGCGAAGAAGGGATGAAGGCAGTTGCCCATGGCTGCAATGGAGGGATCTAGGCAGCCACCACGGCTACAAAGGCCTACTCTTGCATGAATTTTGTGCATCAGTCCTCTAGTATATTATAAAACTCCTTTACATATCCCACCTAACTGGAGTTCCCACAATGGATGTACAACTGGCATATAATAAATGCAATAGATGCTATTTAATTTATACAATGTAAGTATTTTTTTATATTTTTATATCATTTTGATTTCTGCTTAAAAAGGAACTGATTTAGAAAAAAATAATTTCCTGTTATGCTTGTTCCCTTAATATCTAGTGAGGTCTTGGATGGGTCATATAAATTTTAAGGCCTCAGTTTTTTTTGTCAGTGGATTAGAAATTCAATGATACTTCTTACTTTCATTCCCATATTAACATTATTAGCAAATTTGTCCCATGTGATTCTTTCTATAACAGGAGAGAGAAAAAAGTCCATATGCTTCCCAGAATATTAATCATATGTTAGCCATATTCATTTACTTTATGGTTCTATGTGAATATATATTCATGGAAGGGTCAATGGAGCATGCTTTGCTGCTGTTTTCACCAGAGCAAAACGGGAATGATAGTATCTTGTGTTAGTAGTTTATGAATTAAATAAAATATACAAATTTGAAAACAACTAGCTCAGAGGCTTAAATTTGCTTATTTCTTAATTCTTTTTTAAAATATATTTTTATTCATTTTTTTACAGAGAGAAAGATGAAGAATAGAAAGTTAGAAACATCAATGAGAGAGAGACATTGATCAGCCACCTCCTGCACGCCCCCTACTGGGGATGTGCCTGCAACCAACGTACATGTCCTTGACTGGAATCAAACCTGGGACCTTTCAGTCCGCAGGCTGATGATCTATCCATTGAGTCAAACCGGTTTTGCCTATTTCTTAATTCTTAAAGGATAATATCAGTGACAAAATTTAAGACTTTTTCTTTATATTTGGACAGCCACGTGTTAATTTATTTCTGATTCTTCTACTTATGGTTATAATCATTTATGTGGTTGCTCTTGAACTTTCTCATGACTTTCTATTTTTCATCTAACTTTAATATATGTAAAAACTTCTATATTTTAGCTATTTAATATTATACATATGTTGGTTTTTCTCTGTATATCATTAATCTACATTCATTAAAACTTAACCTATACCTCAAAGGTATCTTCTCTCAGTCAAATTTTATAGTGGTTACTGGACTTCTTTGCAAATACTTCAGAAAGATCACTTTCCAGGATTCTGTAACCATGGGAACAAAACTTACATTTTCTTCATAAATTGGAAGAATCTCACTATAGGTATCTTATGTAGTTGTAAAGATTGGGTTTATACTATCTTGTCATTTATTTCTAATCCTAATATATAAAAATCCAGGGCCATTATGACCTAAATGAACAGATAGATGACTGAATAGCAGGCTATGTGTGGGGTGATCAGACCAGCACAAGGGTTAGTGAGGGATGACCAATGACTGAATAGCAGGCTACGTGGGGCTACCAGGCTGGCAGAGAGGTTAGTGAAGAACAACCAATTGACTGAACAGCAGGCTGCTTGGGGTGGCCAGGCTGATAGAGGGGACAGTAAAGGGTAACCAGACTGGCAGGGTGGCAGTTGGGAGCAACCAGGCCAGTAGAGGGGGGCACCTGTGGACAACCAGGCCTGCTGGGGCACAGTAAGGGCTGACCAGACCAGCATGGGAGGGCAGTTAGGGGTGATCAAGCTGGCAGGCAGAGGTGATTAGGGGTGATCAGGCTGGCAGGGGTGGGGCAGTAAGGGCCTATCAGGCAGGCAGGCAGATGAGCAGTTAGAAGCCAGCAATCCTGGAAGGGGTCCAGGATTAAAGAGGATGCAGGATGGGCTAAAGGGATCCCCTCATGCATGAATTTCATGCACCAGGCCTCTAGGTATGTGATAAAATACTTGACAATTGATTTGACCTGCTATGGTTTACTACTAGTAAAAACATCAGTTCAGAATTAAACATCATTCTGGGATTTTCCTTTTGCACTTGGAATGAGTATCTAGATATACACCCTCAAAGAAAATCTTCTGATCTAGTCTATGACCACATACAATGTTTACAGAAAAAATAGCTGACATTTTTTCTAGTAGAACTAAGAATTAAACACAATAAAGTTGCTTTCTTAGTAGAAAACAACCTTTACTGAAACACTAACCTCCAAGAAAAGTTTTGTCCTTTAGCCTTCTTATTGACATTCTTGTCCAGTCCTTGACCTATTCTCCAAATCCTGACTTCCATAGTTAGCCCTCCAACCCCTATAGCCCAAAAGGACAAATCTTTAATATTATCTATTGCCCTGTAATGAACTGACAATTTTTATTTTCTAGTCAATAGGACAAAATTATAATGGGGAGTTTCCATAACACGTGATTGAGAAGTGATAATGATCGTAAATATTTGTATATTTTTGTCTAAAAATGTCAACAGATTATGTACTCTATATTTTCATAAGAATGTATGATTTTTGTATGAGTCTAGTTCAAATTCTCTTTTTTTTATCTTCTTTTCTTTCTTTTTATGTCTCTCATTTTCCTTTCTTCTTTCTTTCTTTCTTTCTTTCTTTCTTTCTTTCTTTCTTTCTTTCTTTTTCCTTTCTCTATCTCTCTTTCTTTTGCACTTTCTTTCTGTCTTGAGTATGTGGGTATGTGCCTGTGCATTTTGATCAAGGCAAGGTAAGCACAGAGTCTAGTCTGTAAATTAAAATAAATTTAAGCATAAAATAATGAACTACTACCCAGTCTTCTGACTCTTTTTTTTAAGCACATTATGCTCATTGTATAATTTTTAATGTTTCTATGTGTATTATTACTGAGTTTTTTGAATTCAGTAAACTGATTCTTCACATTATTTTTGTAATAGAGTAGATGGCAACATATGATAGTGAGATTAAAATCTCTCTATATAAAAGCCTAAGTGACAGAATGAACATTTGACTGATCTGTGTGAATGCACTGACCACTAGGGGGCATATACCCAATGCAGGAGCTACCCTGGGTGGTCAATATGCTTCCACAGAAGGAGTGCCATTCGGCTGACCAATTGGGCGTGACATCAGGATTTTTGGTGTGAGCCTCTCCAGCCTCCACAGCAGTGCTACCAAGCTGTGGTCAGGCAGGTGCAGCAGGGCTGGGATGAGTGGAAACAGTGCAGCACCCAGACTGGACTCAGGCTCCTCCCCAGCCACCTGCTGCTTCATGCACTATTACATCCCTTCAGGGATGTCGGATTGCTGGTTCTGGCCTATGGGATCAGGCCAAAACCTGCAGTCTGACATCCCCCGAGGAGTCCTGGATTGTGAGAGGGCCAAGCCCAGGTTGAGGGACCCCACCAGTGCATGAATCCATGCACCAGGCCTCTAGTATAACATATATAAAGAGATTCAACAGGGTTCCAAGATCCAAAAACCCATATAATTTCTCTGGAACTATAGTTAGAAATTTAATTTTTTTTTCCAAATTAAGTATCATTTTAAAAACCATTCAAGAAAATTCCAAAGTACCCACTCATTCTCTGTTTTTTTGTTTTTGTTTTTTTCTGAAAGAGGATTGAAAGTCTGAATGAAGTAAATTAAATGTAGTCACTTCCATGTAAAAAACATAGCTTGGAATTTATTCTCACACGAAGACACAAAAACAAGGATAATTATTTGCTCTCACAAATTTTCTTTCAGGGAGCATCCTAAAAAAACTAAACTTTCACAAAAGCATCATAAAAGGTGTTTCAATCTGCAGGCCCTCCTCAGTTCTGTTCACATCACCTAGAGCTGGACACTGTCTGAGCCTAAAGGAACACTTAATACAGCAAAGCCAGACACTTTTATTCCATTTCCTGAAAACTCAGACTTCACTAAAGTTTGGCTGTTGTCCCTTCCAACCTGGTGAAGTTCCAGAACTTTCAGGTTTATATCTCTCATTGAAGACAAAGTAGCAGCATCTCAGCTTTTTTCTCTCTAGAGAAGAACAATTTATAATTAGGAGATTTGCAAGTACAAACCAATTGGAAAAGTATTTAGGCCAGCTCCCACCTTTGGCAATTTTCCACCTGCTCAGAGCAGGCTTCCTCACTAAGTGAGTAAACACAATCTCTGCTCAGGAGTGAAGGCCCCGTTCCAAGCCCTGGGACTTCCCACTCCTCTCACTGTAAAATGTGACCCCAGTCGCATTCCTCCCAATAATGCTTTGCTCTCTTGCTCACATTCTGTCATATGTGTCAGGAAAGTCAACAGGGACATACATCTTGATCCTTGCTCTTTCTACTTATCTTTCTTATCCAGCAAGGTGGAAAAGACTAGGTTATCCTCATCTGTGGTTTAATATTTGTCTTGAAAAAGCCAATGGGTTTTATGGATTTAGGAAAGGTTGTATGAGTGTAGAGCAGATATAATGATAGTAATAGATGACATTTATTATTCACTTGCCTGTGCCTGTCACTAGATTAAGTGGGCTATAGCAACCAATTCAAATTTATTCAACATCCCTATGAATGAAATGCTACCCTTCTCATTTTCTAGAAGAGTAAACTTAGAGATTTCAGGGAAATACCCAAATTTTCCAGGCAAGAGGAAGGTGGAGTGATAATTCAAATGCACATTAGTTTGATAACAGAAGTTCTAGCCTTAAATATCAATCATATTCATTTCTAATGATTGAATTACAAATTCACTTGCTTTGCAATATATGAGAGCGTGTGAATGTAACATTAAATAACATAAAAAAAGTTGAAAGAAAGAAAATAAAACACTAATTTTGAAAAATACTGTCTTCATTGACATTGAGTCTGTTTAAAATCCAAACTAGCTGTTGAAGAAAAGTGATAATGGACTTTAACTTAGGGATATTTTACTGAATTCCATAGAGAATCCGTGAGTGTATTCCATGTTAAAAATACCTAACACTATCACTTTATATAGGATAATATTATTGAGCAAAATATCTCAAATTGCTTTAAAAATAAGGAGCCAATGGGGAAAAGAAGTTGACAACTTTAATACTTTCAACAATAAAGATAAAAATTTTAAAACCCCACAAATATCTAAGGATTATGATCATTGTTTTCTGCCAGATCCCTGGTAAAACATATAGTGGGAAATTACCTCCTTCTCTATGTGAATGTATTGTAAATGTTTCAAAATAGTGAAGCAAAGAATCTATTTTTTTAAAGTAATCTTCAAAAGAAACACTTCTATGCATTTTGCTTAGAAGCATAAAAGGCAAAAAAAAAAAGTTTCTGAACTGTAGTTTTCCTGGGGGATAAGGAGTTTCCACATTCTCTCTAAAATAGAACAGAATTCAAGAAATGGCAAAAGTGTTCTCAGTCTCTTTTTACAATTCTCATCTTAGCTTTGAACTTTTCCATTATTTTCTATGGGAATTAAGATCCATTAGAAAGCATCTTATATTACAAGCACTTAACAGCTATAAAGAGTGAAATTATCTCCATCCATCAACTCAATACCTAAAACAATAGCTTCCATTAGATGATAGTACAAAAGTAGCAGGAAAAAAGGCTAATCCACTTCAGAGATGGAATGAAATCACAAGCAGAATTCCTTTCATATATACACCAAAGTTAAACTGATTGGTCTACATTCACTCTCAACTCCCTGTAAAGGCCACATGCATAACCTATTGTTCAAGCAGGTCTGAATCAAGCTGAACTGAATTTATTACTAACAAGAACCAAAAACCATCTTGAGTGAGCAATAGTAGTGTCTCAAAAGGGAGGCAATGAGGAGTAGATCTTTCTAGGCTTTAAAGGCCTGTGTTCCAGTGGTTGAAGGCAGGTTTTCCAATATAGGTCTATAATGGTGATTGGACAATGTTCTTGATATAAGAGTTTAGAACTGATGAACATGTGAGAGGTGAATAATGTGTTCAAAGTCACCAGCTAGAAAGTTCCAAAAGCAAAATTATATCTAAGATTCTTGGCTCCAAGACCACATGCCCACCCACACACTATCAATAACACCAAACCCAAAAGATCAACAAAATATAATTTTGAAATAAGAATATTTAAGGGTTCATTGTGCTGATATATTAACAAGGAGTGAATTTAAATTAGCTTACATATATAAACCCTAGTGTGATTTCTCTAATGCCAATATTCCTTTGCCAAATTGGTTTCAAGTTGTAGCTAGTAGTAATTTTTAAAATTTACATATCAAAAACAATAGATGGATTGATAATTGCATTAAAATAGAGAATAAATTAAGGCATTAATTTAGTAAGCAAACTTAAAATCAATTTTCACTTCTCTAGCAATATTCACTAGCAATTTTCACTTCTCTAGCAAGGTCTGTCAACCTTCATTTGCCTTACAGGTACTTGGTTGAGTGAAAGACCCAGGGTCTGCCTATCTCATTTGTTCTTAATGCTTCTATGGTGATGGTGGGGTGTGTGCTAATCATAGCTTTTTAAAGGGCATACTTTATAAAAAATAAAGTGAATATGATCATCAGAATCTATCCAAAACAATAAAAATTATTTATTGATACCATATGAGGTAGCTAAATTACATAAATGAACAGTATAATAGAGATTTCATTAGACATACAAGTTTTAATTCCATAATTTAGAAGATTACTATTAAAAGACTTTTAAATACATATAAAATAAGTATCCTCATTCTTTTTATCATTTATTCATGAGATTTGAAAAAAAGTGTTTTTAATTTTTTTTAGTCTTAAAGTCATCAGGCCAACCTCAGACCACATTTTGAGTAGCATGGTTGGAAAGTTATCACACAAAAAAACAGGAAAATCAAACATCCCAAATAAGTCATATTCATATATGTGGTTTATTCCACCCCAAACTATGCCTGTATAATTCTTAGATTGTAGATACTGCCAATCCACAAAGCTTATTCTATCTATTAAGAGAAAAACATGCAAATTGACCATACCTCTGCTATGCCTACAAACCACACTCACTAGCCAATCAGAAGAAAGTATGCAAATTAATCCAACCAAGATGGCAGCTAATTTGCTTATCCTGCTGCAGAGCAAAGACTGAAGACAGCGTAGAAGAAAGCCAAGTGCTGCCAAAAGGAGGGAAGCTTCGGAGAAGCAAGCAAGCAAGCGGGGTGACAGAGATGGGAGGGAAGCAGGTGGGGCAGCAGAGACTGCTGCAGGAAGCCCTTGCAGGAATCTTCCTGTAATGGGCCTCTAATAATGACATGAGAAGTGTAAAAGACACTACATTAACCTAACAGATTGAATTTTTGACTTATAAATTCAATAAAAATAATTGGTTTGTATCCTAGTAACAATAAACCAGAATTATTTTTTTTATTCTTTCTACACCTTACATAAAAATAATTAGCTCAAATGTTTTAGTTGAAGGCAAAAAGTTAAATAGATGACCACTACTAGGAATTGTATTTAATGAATATCTCTTATTACTTCTATCAATAAATAGAAAGCTAAGGTTAAGCATGAAGTAGGTGAAACAGGTTTTTTTGGGGGTGTAAAGAAAGGTTTTGGGAAATTTTAGAAATTAAGGGGACCATGGAGGAAGCACAGGGCTGCAGAGCAGCAGAAGGTGTATTTCCATAGAATGGGGGAGCTGAAAAGGGGCAACAGGTACATTTCCATAGAATGGGGGAGCTGGGAATTGCAAAAGGTCTATATTTACAAAGTAAAGAGAAGGAAGCCCTTCATCCAGAAGGAGAGGAAGAAAGCCCAAAGGGAATAGGAAAACAATAAGGAAAGAGCTGGGATGGGGGGGGAGGGGGCACCTTTGAGCCCAGGAGTTACTGCAGTAACCAGTCTAGGGAAATAGAGACCAAACAGAGGGGATATCAAGGCACCAGGATCTGTAGCTTGTATAAGCCATAGAAAAAAAGGAACTCAGTGGGACCCTTTCCCCTCCTTACATGGGATTCCATTCTTTGGGACTCTCTCCGTCCTCCCATGTGGGAGTCTGTACCTGTTCTTCAATAAATCTCCACCTTTCCTATACCACTTTCTATTGTTGGATTCATTCTTCGATTCCGGTGGACAAAGAATCCGGGTTCCAATCCAAAAATTCCATTTCAAGGGTAATATTCATGATATATGTTACAATTATACACTGTAAATACCTATGGATTTTTTCCTGGATTTACAAAAAATGTGTAAAAATTACAGAAGGAAATATAAATTTAAAACACCTGAAACATCACTTGCCTTTCTCCACTTGTTCAGAGATGAGACACATTTTTTTTCTTTTTTTCTTTTCTCAAAAGATCAGAGTACATTTGTTTGTAGCTGCTAAAAACAATGTAGTGATTGAAAAACTCATGATAGGACAGTATCATGTATAAACAGTCTAATTAAACACATGCATATTCAAGATTATGATGAGAAACTCACTATTCGTTGCTTAAAGAGGATGTTAAAACTAAAGCCTAAATATATCAACTTGAAAACAAATTAGTTCATGAAAATGTGTTATCAGCAAAATTTAGGAAGAAAAAAAAACATATTTGCACAGCTAGTGATAAATACATGAGTTCTAATGTAGTTTGTAGGAGATTAAATTAGGTCTGGCTGGTGTGGTTCAGTGATTGAGCATCAACCTATGAATCAGGAAGTCATGGACATATGCCTGAGTAGTGGGCTCCACCCCAAGTGTGGGCATGCTGGAGTCAGCTGATCAATGAATCTCTCTCATCATTGATGTTTCTATCTTTCTCTTCATCTCTTTTTTTTCTGAAATCAATAAAAACATATTTTTAAAAAAGATATTAAGTTGATAATATAAAGAAATTAATATGATAATTTCAAGTTATTACCATACAGCCCTGGGTTTTGTAGGGGCAATAAGTGGGGGAGCATGCTTGAGTAGGTGGCTAGTCCTGTGGAGGCCAAGTCAAAGAGCAAAGAAAGCAGCGAGGTCCAGTTCACACTATTTGAGTCCTAGACTAAGGTTTCCCCTCCAGCAAGAGATTCCTCTGGAATGGTCATTTGCATGGAACAATACCTACACTTTCTTTTCTTTACTTAATTAAAATTTCCTGTTATAAACAACCAGTACTTTCCTGAGGGACACCCAGCGAGTCATTATCTTAACCAAGTTCAGAGAAACAATGAATTATGGAATTTGGATGTTTAAATTTAGTATTTGATTAACTTTCCTTTTCTTTGTGTGTTGTGGACTGGTGGGTCTTCCCAAAATTCATATGTTGAAGTCCCACCCCCAAATATGATTGCATTAGTAGGTGACCCTTTGGCACATGATTAGGTCATGAAGATGGAACATCTGTGAATGGAATCAGTGTTCTTACAACAGATTCTCCGAAGAGTTTCCTTTTCTCTTTTGCCATGTGGGGGAACACAGCCAGAAGACAAGCTATTTATAAACCAGGAAAAAGACTCTCACCTGGACACCTTCTCTACTGGCAACTTGATATTTGACTTCCTAGCCTCCAGAACAGTGAGGAATAAGTTTATGTTGTTTAAGCCACTCAGACTATGGTATTTTTGTTACAGCAGCCTGAATGGACTAAGATAATGTGTTTAATTCCTATTATTACCTTGTTCTCTGTAACAGTAGTGACATGCAGTTTCAGAGTGGTCAGACCAGTGGCACAGAAACTATGATTTATGGAAAAACAAAGGAAGTAAGGTTGACCAGGAAGATATCTAGGAAAGATGAGTTCAGAGAGAATGTGGAGCAAAAGCCATAGATTTCAGGTGAATGTGGCCTGCTGTGCTCAGAGATTAGAGAGGAGCCTGAGAGCCTGCAGGGGAGGAGGGAAAGGAAGAATTGTAGGAACTGAGTTTAGAGAGGAACCGGATACCTGATGGCATGACAATAATCGACATTCAGATAAAGTTCACTCCTTAGACAGAATTATTAAACAATGGAGGCATTAGGGGTTCCTATGAGATTGTTCCACGAGATTGAAATCCTTGTAAATCAGCTGGGGGATTGTAAATCTAAGGGAGTGAGATCAAGAATTCTATTCAGCTCTGAAGTGTTGTGAAGTTCAAGTTAGTTGCCAAGTCATTATTTCAAGGCTGACTTTAGTTCCTCAAAAGAAGGGCAAACAGTTAGGTATGTTAACAAATGTCATGGGGCCTGGCAGGTGAGACTCAGTGGTGGCGTGTCGATCCCATGAACCAGAATATCACAGTTCCATTCCCAGTCAGGGCACATGCCTGGGTTGCAGGCTCATTCCTCAGTAGGGGGCATACAGGAGGCAGCCGATTGATAATTCTCTCTCATCATTAATGTGTGTCTCTCCCTCTTTCTCTCTTCCTCTCTCTGAAATCAATAAAGAGATATTTAAAATAGAAATGACATAGAACAAGTCAGAAATGTTGAAATTCTATAATATAGACTAGAGAAACTTTTTTATTCAGGTCCTAAAAAATTGCTCACTAAATATATTCTTCCTACACCTGGCATGAAGTATTAACCTGTGTGCTATTTCTGCTCATGTTTCACAGGATATTGATGGTAAAATTGAAAGGAAACACATAAATTTACCCTCAAATTTTTCAAAGCATGGTCAGCGTAGACATTATATAAAATGAATGTGTTTACTGAGATCACTAGGTGTCTTGATAGAATCGAAGGCAGAAGGCATTGATTTGACAGCAGGGAAAATGAAAGGTGCATCTGAAGAACTTCAGTACCTTTGAACCTGGCAGTCTCTCCAATATTTATCTCTCTCTTTGACACAGTTCTTTCAGATGGGCCAGGGTTAATGGAGACATTGGGAAATAGAATTCCACAAAGGAATCAACAATAAAATTTCCATATCAGAGATCGGAAAAAATGATCTAATGCCTTGTGAAGTGACATCTATTCTTCTTCCAATAAAACCAACCAAATGAACAGACAAATTGTAAGAATCAGTTACTGTATCTAAGTAAAATCTTATAATGAGAATAGGAAATGGATAATAAAGACATTTGGTATCTAACTAGTCTTGGCAAGCTTGGGAAAGGTGAGGAAGCCTCCTATAGAGAGAGACCATAAATATTTAAAAAATGAAACAATTTGAATTGTGTCGATTAGTAATGTGAGATTTCAAAAATTACTAGCAGACATAAAACTATTCGGTCCTGTTATGAATTATCTCCTCTAGGCATGTGGTAACATTGGACTTTCAACACCCGAGAGGTAGACACAACTATTACTTGATTGACTAATGAAATTAAGCAAAAGTGGGAAGTCATGTTTCTTTAAGAACTTTTCATGTGGCTTTAAAGAAATACTACAATTTGCCACTTCTCTCTCTTCCTCTCTCTTTTTCTTTCTCAGTAACTACCAGCATTGTGGATGGGGCTCCCCCATCGGCCTGTACTGAAGAGTGATGCTCACATAGAGAAGAGCAGGAGCCAGCCTGCAATGGACAAGTAAGGAGAACACACTTTGAACATTTTACTCTAAATGACAGCTGGTTCTTTAAGGTTGTCTATTTCTGCAACATAACCTAGATTCATACTGTCTTATAAAATAATATACTCCTTATAAGACGATTACTTTTCTACTCTACCACAGGAGAAAGCAGATCCATCTAAAAGTGAAAAACCGTCCCCTAAGATGACAATAATTATTTATGTATTCATATTGTAATTAACCTGTTTCCACCTGTGTGCATCACCCCCGCCACACACACTCAATAACAATGAAAACAGAAAGATTGAAAGAATAATTCCCTTGGCAATGGTTCTGTTATTAAAGCTGAAAGGAAAAGAGCTTGAATAATGTATGTTATCAAAGAAAAAGATTAGATTCAGTGTCAAGAATATTAGAATTGCCACACAATGCAGTCCAAAGATTTATATATTTAAAAAAATTAAAAAGAAGGAAAAAATCTGAACATGCTCACTTCTGTTTACTTTTTGTTTTATGAACTAGTACTCTCAAATATTAAGGTTACTGCTTTCTTTCTTCAAAATTTATGGAAAAGTCATACCATTCTAGCTGTAAAGCTGTAAAAATTTGAAAACATAACATAAAACTCGCCAGGTCTCTGTATCACTAAGACACAAACACAGAGAGCTAAACTTGTTAGAATAGCAAGTTTTGTGCTGGTGAGAGTTAGAGTATATCTGCCTTGATCTAAGGGAAGATAAATAAAACAGATGCATCATGTAATTTCCCTAATACTATGGATAAAATAAGGTGCTGACATTCCCAGTGTAGACAAAACAAAACTGCAGTTCCACAATTTGTAAGGATTCAACCTGGAAGTTGTCCTTCGGAACTCAGGAAAATATATTTTAACTGATAACATAAAGGGAAATAGGTATTTTTTTCATAAAATATTTTAAGAGTATAATTAGAGAAAAAGACTTGAGAATGAGACTGATTGGCTGACCAAGTCTTTTCTTCTATATCCCTTCTGCCCAGAGACTAATAATAATAATAATAATAATAAAACTGCTGTAGACTGTTGATTCTATTTTAACTAATCATTTAACGATTCTAAATTTATCCTACTTTACCAAATCCAACTAGGGAAATTTTTATTAAATCTCTTTGAGGAATCTCTGGCACAACTAAAAATAGACATAAAGATTACAATAATATCTCATCTTTTAGAATTTTCCAGGATGAGATAAGAATTCAATAACTCAATGAGTTCATGTCTAATAGAATTTGTGAACTTGAGAACCTGAAGTTCTTATGATGTATCAGTTTATTTTATTTTTTCCATGAGTCACAATTTTTAGGACTAGCTTTGTTATTAGGAAGAAAGAAGGGGGGAGATCAGGCATTATGTTTACATAATATCAAGAATGACTGGGTTCTATGGTGGGGTAGAGTTTTATTTAAAGAAAAATATTAAATGTGATAATTTATTAAAGAAACTTTACCCTTTCTTTTACTTGCACTACATAGAATGAGGAAACTTAGATCTTATAATTTTATGCCAAGGCATACAGTTTGATTCTTGAACTTATCTTACGTACTGATTCTATGATTTTGTTATTTTTCTTTTTACAAAAACATAATGTGTTTATTTATGTATTCATATTGAGATATAACTTACATATATAGAGACAGAATAATGTCCCCACAAAAATGTCCACATTCTGACCTTCACAATCTATAGATATGTTACCTTAACCTGGCAAAAGGGCATTTATAGTAATGGTTAAATTAAAGATCTTGAGATGGGAAATTTTCTGGGACTAACTGGATGGAGATAATATAACTACAACGATCCTTTAAGAGAGAGTCAGGAGGGTCAAAGACAGAGAGAGAGATAGAGGGAGAAAAAGAGAATGAGAGAGAGGTGGGGGGTTCTGAAATGAAAGTAGAGGTCAGAATGATGCAGCCATGAGCCAAGGTATGTGAGCAAAAGCTAAGGAACAGATTCTCTCCTAAGAGTCTTTAAAAGAGATACAGTCTGATTTTAACCCCTTTGGCAGCATTTCAAGTTATATCCTTAGAACTTAAACTAACAAATGTATGTTGTTTTAAGCTCTAAATTCTGGTAATCAGTCACAATAGCTATAAGAAATTGGTGCACATAAACTAACATATACAAATCTTATATTCACAGTTTAATAAACGTGTGAGTATGGCAGGGTCTGGTGGGCAGGAATGGGGATGGAGACTTCTGCTCTCCAGCACAGGTCTGTGCAGGCCTTCCCAGTGCTAACATCACACTGCCTTGGAGGTGGAGACACTCCTGATGGAGGCACATGCAGGCAGGAGCTGGTGAGTTGGGGGATGGGGACAGGGACTTGTGCCACTGGGACATGAGGCTGCCACCAGGGGCAGCCCCTCTCAATCCCCCTGCAGGGGCACGCAAGCCCACTGCTACCACCCAGCCTGGAGGCCGTGTCAGAATGGGGGCAGGGCCTCAGCCAAGACCTCTTAGCACTTCTGCACTGGGATCTGAAGGCACAGAGGAAGGGAAAGCAGATGGACAGTTAGGGGTTTAGGTCAGGAGGGGAGAGCAGACAGGCAGTTAGGGGGAATCAGGCCAGGAGGGGAGAGCAGTTAGGGACATCATGCAGACAGGCAGGTGAACGCTTAGGAGCCAGTGGATTGCAAAAGGGATCCCAGATTGGAGAGTGTGCAGACCAGGCTGATCCTCTCCCCCCATGCATAAATTTCGTGCACCAGGCCTCTAGTTAAATAATAATAGAGAATAAAATATTAGCAGATAAGAAAACATCATAAATCACCAAGTAGGTCAAGGATCAGCAGCAGTGTTGCCTTATCGGCTTTGTAGTTATGTGATGTAGTCTGAGAAGTTCTGATCAGTAGACTATTGGACAAAATTAAGTGGGCCTTCTCTAGACAAAGCCTTTTAAGAAATAAATCTTCTCCATGGACTCTTTTCCTCCCTACTCTCTTCTTGCAGAGAATGTCAAGATTCTTCAGATATCAAAGCCCAAAGATGAAATGAGTCTCAGTTACTGATATTTTCTTTAAATATGGAAATAATTAGGTGTTTAGAAACATGTTTTTTAAAATGTTTATTATAAAGCTACAAAATGAATTTCTTCTGTACTGATATAAAAATTTTAGTAAGTTAAGTAGTCATCATTAAGATTGAGTGAACCTGGCTCAGTAGAATGTGTGATGTTAGGATTAAAATATAGTATCCTTATTTCAGTACCTTTGAAAATGCTGAACTCTTCAGATGCTTCTTAAATGATAAAACCCCAAGCACGCTATTCACAAAGCACTTTTCCTTTCATATAAAATATTTTCACTGTAGAAAATACATTATCACCAGTATTTTTCTGTATTATTTTCTAACAGACTATCTTAAATCATCCAAAATAGTGTCTTTGAAAGAACCATGTGATGTCCAGAGAGTCTTATGAAACTTTTTATGTCTGATTTAAGCACTTTTGAACAATAGGAAAATGAATGAAAAACACTAAAATCTTTGTGTTTTGGTTTGAATCTCTGAACTCATGAATTGAAAGTGACATGAAATTGACCCAGAGAATACCCTCGCTGGTTAATGCAATTCTCATTCATCCTTAAAAATAAAATAATGTTTTTGCATGTTCCTAAAGAATACCTGCTCCCTCTGTCTCTGTCTCTCTCTCTGTCTCTCTCTCTCTCTCTCTTTCTCTCTCTCTCTCTCTCTCTCACACACACACACACACACGCACACACACGAAGAACCTCATATCTCTCTGCCTACAGCACTAGTAAACAGCTCTGGTGGATTTCTCTTCATGGTCCTGAATACCTATGTGTTTTATTGTCTTTCAATCCTAAGAAAAGTCATCTCACAAGGAGCAGGTTCAGGCAATGGGTAAAGCAACCTCAGATCCTGACTTACTGGCTGATAAACATGATTGGCTTACATTAATTTGATGGCCTGTATGTTGCACAACAATTTTGAGTAATGAGAAATGCTTATTTCACTGTCAGTCATATTGATCTGTCTATAAAGCAGTCAGATTTAATGTCCTTTGTGGCAATAATTAAGTTCATTTAAGAAAGAGAGGCACTGACATCTGGCCCATAAACATTAAACAGGTAAGTTATGGATGTAATCAACACCAAAATCAGTTTATCATAAATCAAGTGAAAGTATATTAAATCAGCATATCCCTTCTAATTATCTGACATGTTAATGGTAAGTTATAATTTTGAGACTGGGAAGAAATATTCTTAATGTGGAAAAGTACCGTGCAGAGTAGGTATCAGGGAAGAAGATTTTTTTAAATAGGAAGAGATTATTAATGCTCTGGATTAATTTTATGAACTGTTATCCATCTGTTATTTTTTTCCTTTATATTTGCATTTTTTGGGTAACACAGATTTACACAATTATACAGGTTTCAGTTGCACAATTCTATAACATATCATTTGTAAACTGTATTGTGTGCTCACTGCTCCAAGTCAGGTCTTTGTCCATCACCATTTATCCTCGTTACTCTTCTCAATCACCCTCTCACCTCCTGCCCCTTGCAATCACCACATTGTTGTACTCATCCATAATTTTTTCTTTTTATTTTTTTTTTGCTCAATCCCTCTACACACCCCACCCAGCCACTCCCCGGACAGTTGTCAGGCTGCTGTCTATTTTTGAGTCTGTCTCTATTTTGCTTGTCAGTTCATTTTCCTTCATTAGATTCCGCATTTTGTGAAATCATATGGTATTTGTCTTTCTCTGACTAGCTGACTTCACAGAAAGTATGCTCTCAAGGTCCACCTGGGCTGCTGTAAAGGGTAAGATTTCCTTCTTTTTTATGGTCGAGTAGTAATCCATAATGTAAATGCACTACACCCTTTTTATTCGTGGATCTACTGATGGACATCTGGGCTGCTTCCAAATCTTGGCTACAGTAAATCACGCTGCAATGAACATAGGGGTGATTTTCTTTTTCAAATTAGTGTTTGAGCTCTAACTGATTTTGCTCAATGGATAAAGCATCGGCCTGTGAACTGAAAAGTCCCAGGTTTGATTCCGGCCAAGTGCACCTGCCTGGGTTTGGGGCTCGATCCCCAAGAAGGGGTGTGCATGAGGCAGCCAATCAATGATTCTCTCTCATCATTGATGTTTCTATCTCTCTCTCCTTCTCCTTTCCTCTCTGAAATCAATAAAATATATTTAAAAATCACTGTTTCAGGTTTCTTTGGATATATTCCAGAAAAAAAATTTTCATTTGGTGAGGAAACTCCATACTACTTTTCACAGTGGCCACAGTAATCTGCATTCTAGCCAACTGTCCACAAGGGTTCCCCTTTTCCCACATCCTCTCCAACAGCTGTTGATTTTTTTGATTTATTGATGGTAGCCATTCTCACAAGAGTGAATGGGTATCTCATTGTGGTTTAATTTGAATTTCTCTAGTGATTAGTGAATTTCAGCATATTTTCATATATCTATTGGCCATCTGTATGTCCTCTTTGGAAAAAGTATCCATTCAGGCTCTTTTCACATTTTTAAATTGGATTACTTGTTCTTTTGGAACTATGGGATAGTAAGTTCTTAGCTATTATAAATAATGCAATAAACAGAGGGGTGCATATATTATTTTGATTTATATTATCTCACTTTTACGTGGAATCTAATGAACAAAATAAACTGAGGAACAAAGGCGTGGATACATGAAACAGACTGATAGCTATCAGACTGGAAGAAAGAACATTGTGTGTGTGTGTGTGTGTGTGTATGTGTTGGCAAAAAGTGGGAGAGGGGAATCAGGATGGAAAGAGACTGCTTGAGATGATGGGCACATGATGCAGTGTACAGATGATGTTTTGCCGAGTTGTACAGTTGAAAACTTGTATGGTTTTGTGAAGCAATGCTTCCCCCAAAATTCAATTAATAAAAAAAAAGAAAAATAATGCAAATCTTGAAAAGTAAATATGTAGCAACTTTTCTAAACTAGATCATAATCTCAGGAAACAATAAACTTAAGATCCAAAACGGGGAAAAGTAAATGTATGGTGTTTTACGTAGGCATTTCTGGAATGTGTTACACAACAGATAAATTAATACAGCTGTCCATGCTTTCATAATAAGTGTATTAACTAAAATATTTTAATTCTGCCCTAGTCAGTTTGGCTCAGTGGATGGAGTGTAGGACTGCAGACCTAAGGGTCTTGGGTTTGATTGCAGTCAAGGGCACATACCTCCATTGCAGGCTCCTCCCCAGCCCAGGCCCTGGTCTGGCACATGCAGGAGACAATCAATTGATGTGTTTCTCTCACATTATGTTTCACTCTGCCTTTCCCTCTCTCTTCCACTCTTCCTAAAAATCAATGGAAAAATATCCTTGGGTGATTATTAACAAATAAACAAACAAAAATTAATAAAATAAAATAAATATTTGAGTTCTCTTTTCTGTCCTCATACCTGTATGCTCTATCCTCAACTACACTTCAATGTCACCTCAGAATTCAATGAGGAAAAAAAGGAAACTAACAATAATCAACTCTCACCACTTTCTAATACAAAGTTGATAATCCACCTATATTTGCATATATCTACTTTTCCTTTTAAAATGTAGGACATGTATCTGTTCTTATGAAAACTTAGTGCCACTGATGTTATGTTTGGAATTTCATTTTTTTAATTTGGTTATCACTCTTCAATTATAGGTGCTTATTTTTCCTTGTTCATTTATGTATATTCAGGTGTATTTGGATTTATAGGTGATGAATATGTGTGTAACACATATACATATACACACACATATATATATAAACATATATACATGAATTCACATGTAAGTGAATCATCACATACATTTATCTATATATATGCATATATATAGGTATATATACACACACATATATATATAGATACACACACATATGTATATACACATACACACACACACACACACACACACTAGAGACCTGGTGCACGAAAATTTGTGCACTCAGCTGGAGGGGGCGGGGGGTCCCTCAGCCCAGCCAGTGCCCTCTCACAGTCCGGAAGTCCTTGGGTGGGGGGGTGTCTAACTGGCAGCTTAGGCCTGATCCCTGGAGGATCATGCTTAAGCTGGCAATCAGACATCCCTTTGGCAGCCTGGGTGTCCTTGGGAGATGTCCAATTAATGGCTTAGGCCCATGGGGAGCGGGCCTAAGCCATTAGTCTGACAGCCTTAGCTCTGCCACGGAGGCAGGAGAGGCTCGTGCCACATCTGCTGCGCTGGCCAGCCATGAAGTGGCTTCTGGCTGAGCTGTGCTCCCCCTGTGAAGTGCACCAACCACCAGGGGGCACTAATCCTGCGTTGAATGTCTGCCCCCTGGTGGTCAGTGTGCATCATAGCGACCAGTTGTTCCCAGGTGTTCCACCATAAGGGTTAGTTTGTATATTACCCTTTTATTATCCTATCTAATAAAGACAGAATACGCAAATTGACCATCACTTTGCAACAAAGATGGTGGAGCCCACAGCCAATAAGCAGGGAATATGCAAACTGACACAACAAAGATGGCAGCAGCCAGGTCAGGACACCTGCATCATCACCATGGCAATGACATAAATGTTCCACCCCACCCTGGCTGCTCTGGGCCTCTGGGCAGCACGCAAAAGGTGGAAGGTGGCTCTGGGCCAGAGCAAAGAGCAAAGGCCAGGTCCCAGGTGCCAGCATCCAGGGAAAGGAAGGACTATTCTTACACAAATCTTACATATCTACTAGGGGCCAGGTGCACAGATTCATGCACTGGTGGGGTCCTCAGCCTGGCCTGCACCCTCTCACAATCCAGGACCCCTCGAGGGATGTAGAACCTGTGCTGCTCAGTTCATCCTGGCCCTGCTGTACTTCTGCCTCTACTGCTTGGTAAGCACACGGAACAGCACTCTGCTGTGGGAGTGCACTGGCCACCAGGAGGCAGAGCCTGCATTGAGCCCCCTGGTGGCCATTGCACACATAGCAACCATGTCTGCCCCCTGGTGGTCATGCACACATAGCAACCATTCAACTGGTCATTTGGTTGTCACTTTTGCTCTTTATATGTAGTTATGCACATGCATCAATTATATTACCCACATACAGTGGTACCTCGAGATACAAGTGCTCTATCATACGAGATTTTTGAGATACAAGCCGTCGAGCAAGCGATTTTTGCTTTGAAATACAAGCAACATTTGAGATAGGAGTAATCGCGCGGATCTGCCGGCTGCACATGACCCACCAGTTTACCATGACTCAAGCGTCTCATAGTTTTGCACGCCTCAAGGTTACAGAATGAATTAAACTCGTATCTCGAGGTACCACTGTATAGGAATCTATGCATATATGTATATATATACACATTTATAAATATTGTCTAATATCCAATATATTGTATATAAGTATATATACACACACACACATATATTTCTTCAATGAAATGGCTGTATTCACTAGCTCTACTTCTACTGAATATCTCTTTAACATGCATTTGACACCCCCTTGACTGAATTTTCTCTACATGGGATCCTCACGAATTTTCTTCTTGCTAAACTGAATGGAAAATTTTCTGACTTCATATTTTCTTCCTCTTAGAAACATTTGGCAATAATAACTATGCTTCCTCATCCACCCTCCCTTTAAATGTTCGTGAAATAGTGTCTCCCTTTGGGGGTCTCATGACACCAAATATGCCTGGAATTAGTTGGCTTCATTCTCTTTTTTCTTTGGGGAGCTCTTCTCTCTGTACCCAGCTGCTGTATTTGGGAGTGCCTCTGGGCTCAGATCTAAATCCTCTCACTCAGTCCTCCCTGCACTTTCTTCTAGATAATCTCACACATTCTCATGATTTTACTTTCCCTGGCACAAGTCCCAAAGTGTCCCCAGGCCAGATGTTACATCTGAGATATTTACATTCATATCGGTTGAGCTATTTGATATCTATACCTTTCTGGCACATATACATCTCAAGATAATCATGTCAAAATTCACAACTTTAACATCTCTTTCTCTCTTTCTCATACACACAGAAAACTAGAACAACTATAAAAACAATTATCTGGGCCTCTCACATTCTCCCTAATGAGAATAAATGGCATCTGCCAGGTTACTAAAGATAAGAACAACAAATAAATCAAAATTGAATCAATTATATTAAAAACAATAAGTTACATATAAATAAAGTTATGTATTTACATAAATAAGTTATTTACAATGTTTCTATCTCTTCAAGCTCTTTTTTGTTTACCTCTTAATGACTTCTCCTCTCCATCCAATTTGGTTCGTCACTGAATCATTATATTTAACCTAGACTAACTTTCCCTTTCCAGCTTTTGGCTATCTGACTTTATATTTTGGAATATATTTGTGAAGATAAAGCCTGACCTATAACAATAATCTGAATTCCACTATTTATGTTTCCTTCAAATACCTACTCTAAGGACTATAAAACTTACTGTTTGTTTCTAAAGATAAAGCCACTGTAACTATACTAGTAAAATATACTATAATAAAAAATTAAATCCTTAATAGGACAGATTTACATTGATTATGTGTGAAAATTACTAATTTAATCCCCAATAACCTCAATGTGCTAAACATTTTATTTTCCTCATATTAAAGAAACTAAAAAGATTCTGGTTTCCTCTATCATTATTTTTAAAATAGAATGTCAGAATAATTTCTTAAGTCTTATTCTTTTACTTGAAAATTCCAAATTAAAGAATGCTTTTAGAGAAAAGTACATCATATTATGTACTAAAGAGATTCTAAGAGCAATGTGATGCCATCATATAGTAAATGTAGTTGAAATAAAACACTTATGTAAGTTTTATATATACTAGTACACACATACACACACACATATATTTAGAAATTCTTCAGAAATATAAAGAAAATGCACATTGTAATGTAGAAAAAAATCAAATCACTTTTCTCAACTGAAAACTAGAACATACTCAGAAATGATCCAAATCAAAAGTAAAAATCAAATAATTCTTACATAAACTTTATGTAACTTGACATCCCTTGTACAAATACTCATAATGTTTTTCCTTTATGCAGAGTATGCCGTGGATATTTTCCCTCTCAAAATCTACTTAAGCCTGGAATCAACCAGATAACTCACTGAAGTAAAGATTAAAACTACAGTATATGTGCTTGTGTGTGTGTATGTATGTGTGTGTGGATATGTGTTGCATTAACTCCAGATTCACAGTTAAGATTTTCAACAAAGCTACTTTACCAGAGGAATAATTATTATTATACCAATTGTGAATCTACAATGATAAAATAGCTCTGTATTTGACAAATAGAAACTTGCCATTTATAATTTTTCTTGTGAACTGAGTATTAAATAAGTTCTATATGACCTTTCTAAATGTCTGGAATATTGGCGATGGGTACAATCATTTCTACCTAGACATAGTCATTGATTTTTCAAGTATTCTGTTATGCTAATGTGGAATGTTCCTTGTTCTCTCAACTTTTTCTAAGAAGCACTTGAAGCAGTGATGAACAAAATCAGTCTTCTATCAAGTACTTTGTGTGGGAATTTAGAGAAAGATAGGGAAGATAAAGGGTTCATGATTTTATAATAAAAGAAGCTATACTCTCCATCAGAACTTGAGAGAAATTCATTACTGAAAGCAAATGATAATAAGACCTTGTGCTGAAAATCTGTATGTAAAAAAGGCAATTAGCTTGTCTGTCTTATTCACCTACAGGGGCAAAAACAATTCAGTTATCACCATTAAAATGGATTGCAGTCATATTTTATTGGAAAACCTGACTTATTAAATATTTATGAATACCTAAACCATGCATCCAAGTAGAAGAGAGGGCACATATAATTTAGAAAACTTTCCTTCAGTTGAATGACCCTATTGTAAAAATTTTATTTCATTTGAAACACAGGTTAAAGTGTAGTTGTTACTATCTCTCTTACAAAAAAAGACATAAAATAAAAACATCTAAAATGAAAATGGTTTCCTGTATCATTATTTTTAAAATGGAATGTCAGAATAATTTCTTAAGACTTATTCTTTTACTCGAAAATTCCAAATTAAAAAATGCTTTTAGAGAAAAGTACATCATATTATGCATTCTTAAAGTCGTTCTGACTATAACAGAAGCAGCATTGTCCTCAGACACATCAGGGCAATGGTTTGGCTTTGTGAAACCAAAGGCAACCACTGTAGAAACTTTGTTTAATGTAATGAAAATATTCATATTTGAATAAACATGTCAGTCAATTATGAGAGTTTATATGCTGATATTCTTTAAAAACCATTTCAATATGGGAATGCTAATGCAAAGCTCTGTATTTATAAGCAAACTAGAGGCCTGGTGCACAAAATGTGTGCACGGCTAGGTTCCCGAGGCTTGGCTGGCAGTCAGGGCCAATTGAGGCCTTTGGGCCTTCCTTCATTCCACGCCATCCCCTAGTGGTCAGTGCACATCATAGAGAACGCTCGAACTCCTGGTCTCCTCGTTTAACTCCTGAGGGGAAACTTTGCATATTAGCCTTTTATATATATAGATAACACGAGTCAGCCATATTTGTCTTTATAATCACTAATCTTATATTTTTATTTTATGAAATAATCACAATGTTTTGGGAATGATGCTTGGGTATTGTGTTGAAATCATACTAATATTTTAAATAGTATGTTGGAATCATACTAATATTTCAGAGGTCAGCAGACATTTTTTAAGCGATAACAAGGCCACATAATCTCAATTGCAACTCTGCAATTCTGCTACTATAGGAAAACAGTGAAGGCATTACCCAAACAAATGAGCAACTGTGTTCCAATGAAACTTTATTTACAAAAACAGGTAGAGGATTAATCCTGTTCTAACTACAACTAATATTTTTTTTAAATATATTTTTTTTAATTTCAGAGAAGAAGGGAGAGGGAAGAAATAGGAATATCAATGATGAGAGAGAATAATTGATTGGCTGCTTTCTGGACTCCCCACACTGGGGATCAAGCTCACAACCCAGGTATGTGCCCTTAGATGGAATTGAACTTGGAACCCTTCAGTCCACAGACCGACACTCTCTATCCACTAAATCAAACCAGCTAGGGCTATAATTTATTTTTAAATAATATGGTTGGAAAGTTTATAAAAAAAAAGAAAGATGCTATATAATAAGTCCAAATGTAAATTGTCTCTCATATTTTTAGTTATGGGAAGATATATAAGAGAAATTAAGAAATTATATAAAGCATCTAGTGAAATAAGTTTAGAAGCCAACTGACCAATTGTACCCATCCAAAGCTTATATACTCTATTTCATTCTTAAAGGTGATGTTTCTCTTCAGCTTGAATATCTCAAGTGATAGAAAACTCAATTCCAGTGTACATATAAGAACTATGTTCAATTTTTGTAAAATTCTAAGTAGTTGATGTCGTGTCTGGAAGTAACTTGCAGTAATTGACTAGTAATTTAGCTTAATCTTGCCTATGATAATGTATGTAAGATATGCACAATTTTAATTACTTAGCTTTTTAAAAAATAAGGGCATACATTTATTGATTAAATGTATTTAGGCATATTTGCCTGAATTAGGAATCCCATTAGATAAAAACTATTGAGCATTTATTATGTGACAGTCCCTATGCTAGACATCAAATTTAGGAAGACATTCGGGAACTTACTATCTTAGCTACATTTCTGGTCCTACTGCTAAGTTTTATAATTGTTCACCGTATCTACATACACATAACTATGATCCTCTGAGAAGATAGATCTCTATGCAGATATTATTTCATAATGACTTGCACATTCCGTTATCACCTTTTTCCTTATATCACATTTTTTTTTGTTTCTCAAAATTATCTATTATAAATTCCAACTTTTAGAGAAATGTGATTCATTACCTGAGATAAGCCTTTGCAGTTTAGTTCATATTGCCCGTGATCCATTATAATAAAAATTTAGCAGAATCAAATGTGTTCTAGAACTTTCCTTCCTCATTTACCAGTAAAATAAAAGAGAATTAAAAATATGTTTTTGCCAGGCTTGGCAGTGTACAGCTTTAAATATATATTAGAATTTTATATCGTTGGTTTAGATATTTTTTATTTCTGCTTCTTAAGCTTTTGTCAATAGTCTTTCAACATAGACAGCTCTGATATTACATTCTGATTTTCTAGCCTTAACTATTATTTTTTTGTTATTCTGATATCAAATTTAGAAGTGATAATATCTGACGAAGGGCCTGTGATTTCCAGTTATCACACAGTGCTAAAAAGCCATTGCTACGGCATGACTAAAGGAACTATCCCATTGAGAGTCCAAAAGGATATGCTTTGTCTAATCTTTCCGAAGTATGAAAAGAAAGACATCCAGGCTGTGTTATCTTTAGAAATGAGATGGAAAAGTATGGTGGGGAGGTGAAGGTATTAATACTTGGCAAGGATAAGCTACTATGTCAGAAATTCCATTTTGTTTTGTTGTGTTTTGTTTTGTTTTTTAAAAACCAGCCAATATTCACTCATCACTATCACAGATTCACTTCCTGAAGTTTGAAAGAGAGAGCACAGTTTGTAAACTTGATTTTCATTATCAGATTTCTAAAAAAGGTAACTTTGTTATTTAATTTGATGTTACCATTACCAGCACCTAGGCATTCTTGGCTTTCTTGAGGTTATTAAATATAATACTTATTACTGATTCATTATGATGAAGTCTTGGGGATAAAAGACTACTAATTGTTTTGCCAAATATATACATGTATTTGTTTGGTTTTCCCTGCCTTTTAACTTTTTATCCCTAATTTCATTAGTTTTCCCCCATAATCAATCAAAACGTAACATATTTAAGTAAGCAAAACCCCTATTACTTTTCTTTTTTACCTAACTGAATTTATTTGTTTTTTGAAGAGAAAATGTACGCAGGAAAATGAACATTCGTTTCAGATAACATTTATATTCAAAAGAGAAATGGTTTCCCTTCTCATTTCTGGCTTGCTTCTTTCTTTCATATGCAATCCATTCACTTATTACCTTTTACTCACCTGCACTGAGTGTGCTTTGTGAAGGCAGAAATTCCATTCAATAAAATGGGACACTTTCTCTGTTGCCATCTAAAATGCTCTCCAAGGGACATGTCATTCACCCTTTATGGCTTCAATGCTTACAAACCAGAAGATGAAGACTGTGTGTACGTATCACAAATTCAGAGGAAGAAAAAAACAAGATCTTTCTCTGCATGCTTCAGTCAGAGGCAGTCCCGAGTGGAAGGGACACATTTTCAGCCCAATTGCACCACTCAGAGACATCCCTTTTTCCTCTTTGAAAGCAATCTCTAGCTGTGTCTCATTACAGCCTGCAGAGGAGGAGGAGAGGAAGTGAGTGAGAGGGTGGGCTGCAGAGAGTCAGAGCTGTAGAATCAAAGGGGAAGGCGCCGTGCCTTAGAAGGAAGTAATTTGCCCCTTCCACTTTAGAACCAAACCCTTGAAAAGCTTGCAGCAATTTTCAACATGAGCTGCTGCTATACACACCAGCAAGGGCAGGAGTTTTTGTGTACGGAAACAGATACACATGTACACGCACTCGCTGCATCCATTCACTGTGAGCTTATAGCCACTCCTCTCAGCCATCATTTCAATCCATCTGTGTTCACATATCTCCACAACAAATGTATTTATTTTGTTGTCTTCATAAAAGACTCTTTCCTCATTAAGACAGTTTTTACACCCCAAAAATGTAATGAATCATAAATATGTGAACATTTTTGTTCCCAAAGTTTTATTTTGTGTGTGTTTTAAAAATGTTCTTACAAGTTGCCAATGAGAGTAGCTGTTATTTTTCCCCCCAGTACAAGGCAATTATCTGAAACAGAAAAAGAAAAAAAAAAAAGATTTTCTGATTCCCAGTGGAAAACTTCAAAGCCAAATGTGCTATTTATTAGCAAATTAAATAACTCTGCATAAATACTTGAGACTGAATTTTCTGTTGTAAGAAAACTCAAAAACTAAAATCAGATTACACAGTATTCATGTTTAAAGACATAAATTATAAAATTAAATTTCTCTATTCAAATGAATAAAATCAGAATTGTAATTTATATTTTATAATGGAAGCTCCAAATTGTATCTTTATGCAATTCTTAAAGTAGTTGTTGTTTAATCAAGGTACCTGATAATTAACATAAACATGACTCTCCTTGTCTTATACTTCTTGATGTAAAAAATAAGTTTATGCTTTAAAACGCTTTGAAATGGTGAAAAACTGAGCTACATTCTAAGATTTGAGTCTGCCCTTGGGCTGGATTGTTTGATCCTATCCAGTCTCCATCATAGACTGATGCACTTGAAAAGAAGCTATGAAACTGATAATTCAAAATGTGCTCCCCTGCATGATATACAGGAAAAAAAAACACAAAAAAAATTATAAACTCTGTATTCTCTCTGTTAACAAATCTGACAAAAATGAATTAATAAAAATTTCCAAGTAACAGAGTGAAGCAAAAGTCAAGAACTATTAGTATGTTAGCTTATCACAGGGAGATGCATCTGAGTGGAAAGTAAAGCAGTTCTCATGGCGCCTCTCACATGAAACATGGACTTCTTAGAAATGGTTTAGATGATACTTGTAAATGGTCCAGCTAGGTAGGCAAGCACCTTAAATTTCCACATCACAGACTAATTAGTACTGTCTCTCAATGTCATCTCTACCAATAAAAGGGTAATATGCAAATTGGTCAGGATTTACTTACAGAACAGCAGGCTGCATGGGGCTACCAGGCAGGCAGGGGGATTAGTGATGGGCAACCAAACAACTGAACAGCAGGCTGCGTGGGGCAACCAGGCTGGCAGTTAGCATGACTAGGCCAGCTTGGTGGGGGGCAGTTGGGGTGACCAGGTTAATAAGGATGGCAGTTGGGGGCAGCCAGACTGGCAGAGTGGGGCAGTTAGGGGTGATCAGGCCAGCAGGCAGAGTTGGTTAGGGGTGATCAGGCTGGCGGGAGAGAGGGCAGTTAGAAGCAATCAGACAGGCAGGCAGGTGAGCAGTTAGGAGCCAGAGGTCCCAGATTGTGAGAGGGATCCTGGATTGTAAAGGGTGCAGGTTGGGCTGAGGAGACCTCTGCCCATGCATGAATTTTGTGCACTGGGCCTCTAGTCCTTAAATAAGGAAAGATGGATGTTAACAATTATAATGTTAGTCATGGGTTGTATTTTCCTCACCCTATGTACACACTGGTACAAAATGGGCATATAATCATATGGTTATCAACATATATAACCATACTATGTATAAAATGCATGAGGATTGCTTTGAGTTTCATATACATATGATGTTTTCATATCTATCTATATTATAAAAGGGAAATACTCTAATTAGACCAGGAAAGTTTCCAGAAGACCTTTCAGACATCCTTCCAGTCACAGCCATGGTGGCAGTGCTGAGGCAGATGATCAGACCAGGAGGAGAGGGCAGTTGGGGGTGATCAGGCCAGCATGGGGACAGTAGGGGTGAGCATGCCACTGGGGGAGGGAGTTGGGGAAAATCAGGCCACCAAGGGGGGCAGTTGTGGTGAGAAGGCTGGAAGGGGGGGCAATTGGGGGTAAGCAGGATGGCAGGCAAGTGGTTAGGGGGCATCAGGCAGGCAGGCAGATAAGCAATTAGAAGCCAGCAGCCCTGGATTGTGAGATGAATGTCTAACTGCTAATTTAGTCCTGATCCCTGAGGGACAGTCAGACATCCCCCAAGGGGTCCTAGATTGGAGAGGATGTAGGCTGGGCTGAGGGACATCGCCCCCATGCACGAATTTTGTGCACTGGGTTACTAGTATATCTATCTATATCTATATCTATATCATCTATATCTATATCTATCTATCCATATATATACATATCTCTATATGTATCTCCTAGAGGCCTGTTGTACAAAGATTCTTGCAATAGACCTTCCTTCCCTTGGATGCCAGCACCAGTTTTCTTCTGGCACCTGGGGTCGAGGTCTTCACTCTGGCCACAGAGGAGAAGCCATGCCTTTTAAGTATCCAATCTCCAATCATCTTCAGTCTTTGTTCCGCCCCAGTGTATGCAAATTAACCCACCATCTTTGCTGGATTAATTTGCATGCTTGCTCCTCATTGGCTGGTGGAGGTATGGTCAATTTGCATATTTCTCTTTTATTAGTGTGTGTGTGTGTGTGTGTGTGTATCTATCAATGTATATATATATAGATATATATAGATATACAGGGTATACCAAGAAATAATGCAGATTTTTTCAATAGATGAAGTTACACATATGTTGATACATATGTTGATTCTAGAGACCCAGTGAATGAAATTTGTACACTGGAGGGGTGTCCCTCAGGCCAGCTAGCCACCTTTCAAATTTGGCACATTCCTTCACAATCTGGGACTCCTGGCTCCTAACCACTTTCCTGACTGCCTGCCTGAATGACCCTAACCACTCCCCTGCCAGCCTGATTGGTGCCTGACTGCTCCCCTGCCAGCCCAATGACCCCCAACTGTCCTCCCTTGCAGGCCTGGTTGCGCACAACAGCCCTTCCCTTCTGGCCTGGTAGCACCAAATTGCCCTCCCCTGCCATCATCTTGTGGTAATCATGTTGTGGTGGCCATCTTGTGGCAATGTGGAGGTGGCCATCTTGTGATGATGTGAGGGCATCACTTGAGGGTGCGAGTGCCACCTAGGCTTTTATTAGTATAGATATATATGATTTTAAGTGAATGCTATTTTGTAGCATTGACAATAAGCTCCAAACTTCATATGTCAAATTTGCTAAAGGTGTTAACATCATAGATATTTTTTTTCACTTAAAAATGCCAAATTTTGTGCCAAAAAAGAGCATTTGTGGGAAGTTTTAATTCATTACTTTCTTTTGAAGAAAAGTTCTGCTGAATACTTTTGGAAGCTTATGCTGAATATGATCCATCTCAAGATATTTGTGAATGCTGGTTTAAATGCTTTAAAAAAGATGATTTTGATGTGAAAAACAAAGAATATCCAGGTCAGCCAAAAAAGTTTGAAGACCAACAAAGATAAGCATTAGTTGATGAAGATGTGTGTCTAAAACAACTTGAAGAATGATTAAATGTTGCTCAGCAATTTCTGCTCATTTACAAGCAATGGGTAAGATTTTAAAGGAAGGAAAATGGATGCCATATCAACTGAACAAAAGACAAATGGACAATGAAAAAGTCTTCAGTAAAATGCTGCTTCAATGGCACAAAAGAAAGTCTTTTTTCATCAAATTGACTGGCGATGGAAAGTTGATTTATTTTGAGAATCCCAAATGCACAGAATCATGGGTTGATTCAGGTGAACCATCAACATCCACTGCAAGGCCAGATCACTTCAGAGAGAAGATAATGTTCTGCATTTGGTGGTATCAGGAAGGTATGGTGTATCATGAGCTTCTAAAACCAGGTGAAATCATTAACACTGACCACTACCAACAACAAATAATCAATTTAAACCACGTTTTGGTCATAAAACAGCTAGAATGGGCCAGAAGACATGGCAAAGTAATTTTGCTTCATGATAATGCACCATCACACACTTTAAAACCAGTTAAAGAGACATTAAAAGATCTTTTCTGGGAAGTATTAACCCACCCACTATATTTACCAGACCTTGCTCCTTCAGATTACCACTTGTTCTATTCAATGGCACATGCATTTTCTGAGCAGCACTTCAAAATGTACAAAGAAGTAGAAAATTGGATCTCTGAATGGTTTGCCTCAAAACAAGAAAAGTTCTATTGGGACGGCATCCATACAAAGTACCTGAAAAATGGAGGAAACATGTAGCTAGTGATGGACATTACTTTGAATAAAGCCCTTTGGATATTTCTCTGGAAATTATTGGGTTTTCTTTGATTAAAAAATCAGCGTTATTAACTGGTACACCTAGTACATACTAGTGGCCCAGTGCATGAATTCCTGCACCTTGAAAATAAAATAATCCTAAGAAATATTTTCATATTTGCTATTTTCCCTTTCTCTATAATGGAAGTGTCAGAGCCACTGCTGGTCATCCTCTTGCCCTCACGCTGCCCGGTCACTTGCTCCACGATCCCACCAGGGTCCTCCTTTGTCAGGGCCCATTGCAGCTGGCAGTGCCTCCACTTCCACCTGCTATCAGTGCAGCTTTGCCGATACCTGCCATGTTCCACTCTGCTCCCTGGTGGTCAGTGCACAACATAACGAGTGGCCAAACTCCTGACTGAACTCCTGGTTGAGGGGACAATGTGCATATCAGGCTTTTATTATATGGGATAAATATATATATATAATTTTTCTCAAAATAAGATAGAATTTAGGGCAAATATTATGTTTGTGCCCTATATTATGAATGTAGACATAACAGTTAAATAATAAAGTGTCACTTTGAAAAATTTGCCTCTGCTTTGAGTATTTCTATTGTTCAGATGAAAAAGAAAATTGTCAAGATTACTTTTCCCATTAAATAGAGTAACAGGGTCATAAACAAAAAGTAAGTCTTTGATAAGGTATGTGAAACAGGGCATTAGTATTGTCATATGAAGATAGAGAAGGTATATTGGGATATTATATAATGAACTTAGGAAAGGGTTTGATACCGAAATTTTAAACATGCAATTGGGGCAAATGTTAAAAAAAAACAAACCAGACAATCCAAAAAAATTACTAAACAGAAACTTCTTTAGTTAAATCTAAATGAAGAATGATTCAGGAATACCTGTACCTATAAAAGATAAAAGTGGTGAAAAAAATCAGAAAGACAACATTCTAAATTCTTATTGTAAAACATATTATAAGAGTTAACTAAAACCATAAAATTGAAGAAATATAATACAGAATTATAAAAACACACACACAAAAAAAAAACAACTGTCAGGTAATTTTAAGAAGAAAACATAGTAGGACATGAAAAAAAAAGAATTAAATTACACTTAGATGAAGGTGACTTTTTTATTTTTATTTTTATTTTTTACAATGAGAAAATGTGATTCTTAAAAACCAAGCCCATACCTGTCTGGGTGGCTCAGTTGTTTGGAGTGGTTGTCCCATAAAGCAAAAGGTTGTGTTTGATTCTAGTTCAGGGCACATTCCTAGGTTTCAGGTTCGATCCCTAATGGGGGTGTATACTAGAGGCAACTGATTGATGTTTCTCTCTTAGACTGATGTTCTTTTCTCTCTTTCTCCCTCACCTTCTCCCGCTTTCTCTCTCTCAAATCAGTAAGGGCATACCCTCAGGTGTGTATTTAAAAAATAAATAAGATAATATGTAGATAATACATGGTTACCATATACATTTTCAAAGTCCCAATTTAACTGAGGAATTACAAAGAAAAAAATATATGAAAAGATCTACTAGAACTAGAACAGAAAGCAAAGAAATATAACTAGAAAATTGCTAAAGAGAATAATTAGAAAGCAGAAAAACATACCGGTAAGAAGAATGTAAATTTAAAAACGTATTTTTCTACTTTGGACTAATGCATTGTTTTAATATATTTTATTGATTTTTTACAGAGAGGAAGGGAGAGAAACAGAGAGTTAGTAACATCAATGAGAGAGAAATATTGATCTGCTGCCTCCTGCACACTCCCAACCAGGGATGTGCCTACAACCAAGACATGTGCCCCTGACTGGAATCGATCCCAGAACCCTTCAGTCCGCAGGGCAAAACTCTATCCACTGAGCCAAACCGGTTTTAGTGGACTAATGCAGTTTTTAGATTTTTCCCTCTCCCTCTCCCTCTCCCTCTCCCTCTCCCTCTCCCTCTCCCTCTCCCTCTCCCTCTCCCTCTCCCTCTCCCTCTTCCTCTCCCTCTCTCTCTTTCTCTCTCTCTCTCTCTGTCTCTCACACACACACACACACACACACACACACACACACACACACACACAAATACGCAGACACAAACACAAAGAAAAATGCCCGTTCTTTGCTTTAATTTTACTTTATTCAAAGAACAAAATTTGTGATGAGTGAGGTTTAAAGCACAGAAGGCAAATTCTCTTCTTCCTTCCTTGGTTTTTCCTTGCAGACCTTCATGTTTTCCATGGAATTTGAGAATGTGGATCAAAATTCAACACACCATATCCTTGTGCTTAGCAAAACTCTCACCAGGGGTGTCCAGACCCTTGACCGTGGTAAGCAGCCATTTATATTGTCAGCTTTACTGAGAAACAAACATAAAAGATCTTGCCTCAAAGAGGAGACCCTTCCTATTCACCATGAATAATTTTTTTTCTTTATCTAAAAGCTTTAAGGTCTAATGTGTCCTCTTATTGCTAGGCCTATGAGAATATAGTTCTATTAACTCCCTCTGAAATAAGCCAACTGCAAGAGTATATGCAGCCAGCCATTAACCACAGTTCAGGGAATTCCACGACACAAACCATGCAGTAATGAAATTACAGGTGTGCAGTACAGATAAAAATTCAATCCCAAGGGCTTCTCTTTCTACCTCCTAGAGAACCAGGTTGTTTTTCTAATTCCAAGTTGCTTTTATATAAAAAAAGATTTATGATTGATGCCAAACACTTAAGAAAATGTTTAAATAACATTTTCTAGATCTATATAACAATATCTAGATCTTAGATATTGTTGTGAGAAATGTATTTAAGGATAAAAAATAATTATTTCTTAGCGTTTTTCTGAGGGGAATGATTACTAATGGTTTGGCATGAGGAATCACAGACTTCTTTCTAGTCACAGATTGATGGACAGATTGACAATCAGAGTCACAGATTGAAAATATTCAATGCTCAGAACTTGGGCTGAGGGTGGGGTTAAACATTTTGGACTGTGCAAATCAGAAAGGTGGAATCGCAGCTCTTGCCCCATTTGCATCGGGAATAAGCAGTCTAGGAGACTGAAGATTATTTAGGTAAGAATTTAAAAAATCCAAGAAAAAAAACTCATCTGTATGTCTTATCATTTTGTGTGGCTGCCAATGCAAAGCAGTATTCATTGTCTAATACTCCACTTGGATTCAGTGGACAACTTTGTCGATGCCCCTTGAGTTTTCAGTCAATTTTTACTGCTTCATTCCTAAATGTAAGTGAGAATTAGACATCACTACATTTAAGGAATTCCTTAGTCAGGGAAAAGATAAAATTAACAGAGAAAGGGAACTTGGAAAAAACTACAGAAGAAAATATGTAAAAATTAAACATATTACAATTAATGTTTTAAGAGATTAACAAAACTATATTATACCCATGTTTAGAAAATTTAGAGAATTTGATGTAAAAGTATCAAAGAAGAAGAATTAGGACATAGAACTTTGTGATAGCAAAAATAAATAAAAATTCAACTAAAGTGTTGAGCCTAGTTGGTTGACACCAGAAAAATCACAGTCAGGGCACATGCCCAGGTTTCAGTCTTGATCCCCTTGCAGGAGGCAGTCAATCCAAGTTTCTTTCTCTAAAATCAATAAATCCACATATAGGTCTAACAGGTTTGGCTCAGTGGATAGAGCATCGGCCTGTGGAACTCAAGCGTCACAGATTCAATTCTGGTCAAGGGCATGTACCTTGGTTACAGGCACGTCCCCAGTTGGGGGTGTGCAGGAGGTGGTTGATCCATATTTCTCTCGCATCAATATTTCTGACTCTCTATACTTCTCCTTTCCTCTCTGTAAAAAAATCAATAAAATATATTTAAAAAATAAATAAAAATAAATAAATAAATCCACATATAAGTGAGACCATGTGGTATTTGTCTTTCTCTCACTAGCTAATTTCATTTAGCATAATACTTTCCAGGTCCTTCCATGCTGTCTCAAAGGGTAAGAGATCCTTCTTTTTTATAGCAGCATAATATTCTATTGTGTACTAGTAAATGTAACTATCATTTAAAAAAAAATCCATTCTAATGATGTACAACTGGGCTATTTCTAGATCTTAGATATTATAAATAATGTTGTTATGAACATATGGGGTAGATATTTTTTTTTTCTGATGGTTGTTTCAGGCTTCTTAGGGTATATTTCTGGAAATGGAATCTCTGGTTCAAATGGAAGTTCCATTTTTAATTTTTTGAGAAAACTCCACACTGTTTTCTTTATTTTTTTTAAAATATATTTTTATTGAGTTTTTACAGAGAGGAAGGGAGAGGGATAGAAAGTCAGAAACATCGATGAGAGAGAGACATTGATCAGCTGCCTCCTGCACGCCCCCTACTGGAGTTGTGCCCTCAAGCAAGGTACATGCCCCCGATTGGGATTGAACCTGGGACTTTTCAGTCCGCAGGCCAATACTCTATCCACTGAGCCAAACTGGTCTCGGCTCAACACTGTTTTCTATAGTGGCTGTATTATGAACAAAATAAACTAATGAACAAAATAGATCCAGAGACATTGTAGCATACAACAGACTGACATATTTCTGAGGAAAGAGAGGCAGGAAAAGGACTTCTATGCATATATCCATAACCCATGGACACAGAAATTAGGGTGGTGAAGGCATGAGGAGGGGACAAGAGTGGGGTGAAAGGAGTCAGTGAGAGAAAAATAGGGGACATCTGTAATACTTTCAACAATAAAGATAAAATTTAAAAAATAAAAGTGATGAGAGATAATTTTGCCAGTCTCTCAGAGGTAAAGCGTAAAACAAAAGGGAGGGAGAAAATAATAAAAAAAAATACACACACAATCACAGAATAATCCTGCAGTTCCAATATCTAAGAAATATAAAATTTTATAAAGGTAATAAAGAAAATAAAATGAAATGAAATGTTTTTATTTCAAAGTTTATTGATCAAAAGTCAATAATGCGTGACTATTTCCTAGAACTGAGAACATGGGTTTCTAGATTATAAGTCTTCATAGTGCCGAGCCCAATTAGGGAAAATATGTATACACATGATCACCCAGCAAAGTAGATCATTCACATTATTCAGACTATAAGATAGAGTCGCTGATCTCCAAACATGGCCCTCCAATGTACTATATTTTTCAGTATTTACATTCTTATATAGTTAGTATTCTCTTCTTCAATCTACACTAGTCCTATAACAATAGAATGTAGCAAAAATGAGAGACTTCAAGAATAGGTTGTGAGTGTGTGGTAAGAACCCTTACGATTTACTCTTAGAAAATTTGAAGTATGCTAAACAAAATTATTAACTAAAGTCACCATAATGTCCATTAGGTCTCTAGAACTTAATCATTGTACACAACTGAAACTTTTCATCCTTTGATCAACATCTCCTACATTTGGTTTCAAGATGCAAGTGCAAGTTTCTCTTCCCTGTGCAGAGCAGAGAAAATAATTCTAAATACATTTTACTTCCTACAGACCCAAGTACTGGAACATTCTCTACTTTTCTTCTGGCTGAGGTACCAATTCTATGGACTCAGGTAGGAGTGTGACAATTAGTAGTGGAGGTGGGAAGAAGTGGTGACGGTGGTTTCTTGATATTCAGTTGCAGAAATGAAAGTGTGCTCCCAAATATCAGATTCATTTCAAAAATGGGTGTGCAATTCTGTTTTTCATCACCATTGTTCCTCATGTTGGGTATGTAAGTTAAGAAAATAAATTCTTTGTAATATCTTGTAACGTAAATATTTTATGTGTGCAAATTCAAGATTACCATGTGCAAAAACTTTTATCCAAGGACATTGCCTAGGTCAGCATCCTCCCCCACAAAAAAGACCCTAAAATATGGAACTGGGTTTTGGTAGTTTATTTGGGAGTCATCTCAGGAAGCATGAATGAGGGGAGCATGAATCTTCAAAGCCAGAATATATCAATAAAGTGTTCATTAATGCCTGGTCTGTTACTGTGTGCTCAGACCCCCTGAATACCCTCTGCAGATACAATAGCATGCACCCCACATATTGACCTTAATATAATTCCCCATAACTCATTATGTCAGGGTTGAACCCAGGAACATTACATTCCTGCTCTTATAGGGTTGCCTTTCCCAAGTGTTTATCAAGCTTCCGATGTATCAGAGAAAATGTTCAGGCAGGAAAGCAAAAAGGAACAGGTAGTTAAAAAAATTAAAGCTCTTATATTTCTACAAACTCCCCACTTCACTTGCCAGCAAACCTAGAGGTAGACTTAGAGAGGTGGGAAGAAATCTCAACCACCTCAGCTGTGGTAAAGCAATAGTCATGCAGCTAAGGTTGTCTGCTTCCAAATTCAGTTGTCTGTGGCTTTTCAATCACATTCATTTCCATTGTCAGAGAAAGGTCTCCATGGAAACCACACACAAACACACACACACACACACACACACACACACACACACACACGAAACATAAAAGAATTCCAGTTTTTCCAGCCTTTTATTTTTATTTCTAGTTGTCTTATCCATTATTTAAGTTTGCATAGTTTGCATCTAACTGCACAAAATCCTGAATGGAAGGAAATGAAATGAAGTATTTTTTGTGTTAAAATAATCTTGCATCTGGGCAAAATGAGATATTTCTACTAAAGGAATTGTCCCCTATTAAGAGCTGAGCAAACTGAAAACATAAAAGATGGATAAATTGGGAGCAGGCACCAGTAGAGAAAAGAGATGATGGGGAAAATGTTGGGGGAGTGGGAGAAATGGAGAAATTCTTACTGTGGGTATCTAAAGCATTCAAAGACGATTTGGGATAATTGAAGGATTTATGATAAGTAGAGTAAGGCTAGTAAGAGGCCTTCTTGTCTGTCTAACGTTCTTCCTATATGCAAACTGGAGAAACCTCTTGTTAAGAAGGCTCCCTTAGAAGACTATTATGAGGTTCTTATCCTTTGAAGGCAATCTACAAAAGTTAAAGTAATTCACATTAATATTATTTTTTGTTAACTATAAGTTATCAAAAGCTGTTTAAGTTCTTTAAGGGGCTACTGAGAATCTACATTGTTCAGTGTCTCATAATTTCTAAAATGAAGTGAGAGATGCTAGACAGTGAACAGGATGTTTTGGGGTGTCCTGAAAATGGGTAGGAGATTCTTAGACTGAGAAGTGTGGGTAAGCTCATAACCCAAATGAAAGAAAAGGTGGAAGGAACTGGGTTTATGGGTAGGGAATTCAGTAAGTCAGGCATCATCTTCAGAAGTACAAAGTCGGTTCTTGTAAGTTGGTGGGAGTTTATGCACAGCTAAGACAAATAATAAGTATAAAACAGTCAAAAGCAGCCTCCAGATTCAGAAAGCAAATAAAGAAAAACAACTCTGAGTTGTGAGACAAAGCAAGATACAAATTATAAGAAAAAGATAACTCTTGTAACATTGAGGTAAAGAAATTAGGAAATTAATAATGGAAAGTCTTAGTTGGAATGAGCAGAAGTATTCTTTATTTTCTTAATTCATTTATTCACTTCAGTGGATATTAATTGAACCATTATCATGGGAAGGTTCTGTGTTAATCAGATCCTGAAGCCTAGAAATCTGTAAGATATTGTTTAAATGCTACATAGTTGAATTAAACACTGGTTTTATTTCTACATTTATATGACTATTCTTAACATATTTTTTGTCCACTAAAACATAATGGACTGAATGAGTGTTCTCACAAATATCTTATTTCTAATAAAGACTAAATGAGAGATAAGAAGGGAGAAAATCTGCACTTGCTGGGCAAAGAACATTTTCACAGCACTTTCTAATCTATCAATAGTTCAGTCAATATTTATAATTGCTTGGATTGAATTCAATTTTATTGAATGATCACTATGTCTCAGGTATTGGTGCCTGGCTTGAAACTATAGATTTTCTCTTAAGAGTAAAGTCTCGTATTTGCCGCATAGACCTCAAAGTGTGTGAGAGGTATAGAGGCATGCTATTTTGACCATCTATAATATGCTAAGTATAACGATAGAGATATGCAGTGACATCAAGACACGTTGTGAGGTTGGTCAAAGTACCATTATTATCCCATTTCAGATGGTGAAAGTGAAATTCATACACCAGATGATTATGCCAACTCATGCCAATAATAAATGGCTTCGTGGCATAGACAACAAGGGAGGGGAGAGCCTTCCGAGTGTGAGTCAAGTAATTCTTCATTGGATAAAGGACCTGGCTTTCCCTGAGATTTATTAGTGAGCTGATGTGGGGAACATGAAATATTAGGAAAATCAGGTCAGTGGAGTAGACATTTGCTACCACCTCAAAGTCTCTGAACATAGCTTTTCTTTTTCTACTGCCTTAACGTTATTCTTTATTCTCCAGATTTTAGCTGTTGTGGAGGAAAAGAAGATCACCCACAAAGAAGATCACTCCCACAGCTTAAGTTCTTCACAATTTGATTTAGATTCGGAGACAGAAAATAAACACAGGTAACACTACATTCATGGTCCCAGTCATATTCTAATGGGTGCATACCCTTAGGTCCAATGAACTTGTGCTCTCGGAATAATGGATTGCATGATTCTACTATTGGAAAAAAAAATGTTTTGAAAAAATAGCTGCCACCCACATCAGATAAAAAGACATGCATTTTAAAACATCTCCCCTTCATTATTTGACACATGTTTGGTTTTCTTTTTCTTTTGTGTTTACCTATCCCACCATCCCCTAAGGCTGTTTGTTGAAAGACTCCACCACAGAGGTTTGTAATTCTTGCTAAATAATAAAGGGTAATAAAAGTATTTGGTTTCCTTGGAAATAAAAAATAAGAGCAATTTCAATTTTAGATTTAATAATTGTATTATGAAACTAAATTTACTTAGTAAATTTGAAACAAATTCAAAGCAAAAGAGCGCTTTATTCTTTTTCCCAAAGCCTCTGGTAACCAAAAACCCGGTCTCCAAGAAACACAATGATGACCTTGCTCCCTGGGTCTGGTGTCTGTGTCAGTTTCCAAAGCCACAGAGTGGAGGCAAGTTCCAAAACTCTTATTAATTTCAAAGTGAAGCCAGTGGGCCGGAGGAATTAAAAAAGAAACTATGCAGCATGTAGATAATTCCACTTTGGACAATTTCAAAGGCCTGACACTGGATTTGGGAACAGATGAACATCACATCCTAATAAATCTCAGCAATCAACAGCTGAAAAGCTCTAAAGCCATACTTTGATTTTAAAAAAAATCATCTACAGCTAAAATAAATGCTAGAGAATTACGATCTCTCTGGGAGAAATGAAACACAATCATTTCATATAAAATATGAAGACACCTTTGCCTGAAATCTTCCTGAAACTTCTTTCCTGCTTCTGTACAACGTGACTGAGCGTGTTAGTCGGTGTTATGATGAATTAGCCCAATTCAGTCAAGTCTTGTTCCCCCAACAGGCCACCCTTGAGTGGTTACATAAACTTATATTTAAATCAATAGGAGCCTGAACTGTTTGTACTGGAGAAATTTGCTCTTGGATTTGGGTACTTATTTGCCTCGGAGATTCCTAAAGTTTCCTATCTTAGTGGGAGGTAAATATGGTTTATTGTCCTGTCAGCGACTGGAAACCTGTGTTAAAATGCAAGCTTCTCCAGCGTGTTATTCATCAAGTGTTTGGGAAAATGTTAATTGGCTAGAAACTGTCCTGTTTTGTTTTTTATCGTCCTAACTCAGGAGCCTAACAGGACCTCAGCAATTACAGAGACAACTATTTCCATAGAGAACTGACACACAATTTGAAGAAAAAAAAATCTATGAAGAGTTTTTGTGTCAGGTATGATGAGATCTGTAAGGAAGTATAATACTGTTCCTGTTACCGAGACCTTACCATCTTTGTAAGCAGACAGTGCATAAAGTAGAGGAATAGAAATGTCCTGTCTAGTGCATATTATAAGTACAGCAAAACATGGTAGAAAAAGAAGATTCTTTTTTGTTAAATATATTTTATTGATTTTTTACAGAGAGGAAGGGAGAGGGATAGAGAGCTAGAAACATCGATGAGAAAGAGACATCGATCAGCCGCCTCCTGCACACTCCCCACTGGAGACGTGCCTGCAACCAGGATACATGCCCTTGACCGGAATCGAACCCAGGACTTTTCAGTCCACAGGCCGACACTCTATCCACTGAGCCAAACTGGTTTCGGCAAGAAGTTTCTTATAGGTTGGAAGTAAATCAATGTCAGCCTAAACTCAAGAGTGAAAGTCCACATTTTTTGAGATACTCATATATTATTCAGATTTCTTTTGTAAGGATAGTTTATTTTTCTCCCACTTTAAGCATTATTTAATAATTTACATCATTGTGTACTCAAGAATGTTAATTTTATATAATCCTATTTTAATTTTATTTTTTGTGTTATATTTTTAAGGTTTAATATTATTATAGCAAATTTTTTCACTAAATACTTAAAAAAGAAAGAATTCATTCAAGTCAGAGTTTGTAGCCTTTTTAATATTTTCTCAGTTTCTTTTATGACTACTAATGTGCTTATTTCATTAATACACCCAAGAGCATATGATTTTGCCTTGTGTGTCCACAATGAGATGTTATATTTTAATCTGAAGACATTTGAATGTATGACCAAATTTTTGGCTGTTTCTTAATGTGTCTTCACCGAACTAACATTCTGCAACTTTAACTTAACTGCCTACTCATATCTCTTTTAGAGTTCTAATATATGTGTTTTGTATCATTTATCACAGATTTTTATATTTGTGATCTATTTTGTGGCAGATCTAAGAGTTGTAATTGATCTCCTCCTTTCCTGCACAATTAAAAAGTATATTTCTATTGATTTCTGAGAGAAAGGGAAAGGGAGAAATACAAACATCAATAATGAGAAAAAATCATTGATCAATTTGCTGCCTCTTGCATGCCCCCCAGTGGGAATCAAGCTTGTAACCCTGGCATGTGCCTTGACCAGGAATTGAACCATGACCTCCTGGTTCATAGGTCGATACTCAACCTCTAAGCCATGCCAGCCAGGCTACAGTTTCTTAAGGTGGCAATTACTGTATGGACACACTCACAAGATCTTTTTTTATGTTTACTTTTTTATTGTTTAAAGTATTACATATAGTATTACATATATCTCCTTTTTCCCCCCATTGACCTTCCTCCAGTCTCCCCCACATCCTGTCCCATACCCTCATCCCCCTCCTCAGTGTATTGTGTCCTTTGGTTGTGCTTATACACATTCATACAAGTCTTTTGGTTGATCTCTTTCCTTCCTCCTCAACACTCCCCCAGCCTTCCCGCTGTAAATTGACAGTCTGTTTGGTGCTTTACTGCCTCTGTATCTATCTCTTTTGATCATCAGGTTATAATGTTCTTTATTCTCCATAAATGAGTGAAATCGTGTGGTATTTTTCTTTCATTGCCTGGCTTATTTCACTTAACAGAATGCTCTCCAGATCCATCCATGCTGCTGCAAATGGTAATAATTCCTTTTTTTTTACAGCAGTGTAGTATTCCATTGTGTAGATGTACCACAGTTTTCTAATCCACTCATCTGCTGATGGGCATTTAGCCTGTCTAGCAATGTATCCCAAGAAACTAGAAACAGGAAACAGAAAGAACATATGCACCCCATATTCATAGCAACACAGTTCACCATAGCTAAGATTTGGAAACACCCATAAGCTCTTAACTAGGAAATGTGTGTGCCAGAATGTCTCCATCTAATAATGTTAATCACCAGGCAACTATGTACCCTGGGAGGCAGACAGATTGTCTCTTCCCCCAGAGTTTTGTCACTTACCAGGTTTCTGTCCATATGCTTTCCCTTAGATAATATCTCACAGTGGTTTGTTCTGCTTTAGTATTACCTGCCAGACCAGATTATCCTTTCTTGATAATAATTTGTATTGCTGAATTTCAGGGTTCCCTGCTCTAAAATTTCTTTCATCATAAATATACTGTTGCTTTAACTAGATTTTTCTCAAATTTGAACAATATTTTAGCTTATTTTTTATAGAGACATTCAAATCACTCCTTTCTTTCTCCTCTCCTCACTCCCTATTAGCTTCCCTGAAACTGAGTGAAAAATTGGGGGTGATGATGTTTACCATCAGTACAGTTAGTATACGTGGAACTGTAGAAGGCATGGTCATGCTCTGATATTTTTCACTATAATGAGTTCACCAAGAAAATCAGTGTTTAATAATTTAACACTTCTATTTTTCATTGGGGGGAGGGAGTGTAAATTGTCATGAGAACTTAACTTGCATCATATAGACCAGAAAACTGTCAGATTTAAGAGAAAGAGGCAGAGACTGTGTGCCTGCCACAGGTGGTAGACATTGCCAGGAAAGACATGATAAAATGTGGCACAGGGACCCCCTTCAGCCAAGGAGTAACCATTTTCTTTGTTCTGGTGCAAAATCGTGTACTAAGTAGGAAGTATTCTCTCTCTCTCTCTCTCTCTCTCTCTCTCTCTCTCTCTCTCTCTCTCTGTGTGTGTGACTTTGTGCAAAATTGAAAGAAATATAGCAACCTTTCAAATGGTCTAGGGTTCAGAAAAACTTTTCTGGTGAAAACCTCTCTTGCTCCATTAAGGAGAAACATAATTAGTATTTGGGATCAGTCTTAACCATTTGATACAAGGTGAAGGAAAGATACAAGATAGTTAAGAGTAATAGGCTTTTTAAATTTCAGTGATACTGCAACTCACACATACATTAAAGACTCAATGTGACGAGGAAGAACAAAGTACATCCCCCTCCATGTATTTTTTACTGCTGATTGTAAAGGCGGATTTAAACTTCACAAGCCCACTTTCTGTGTCTAGAAGCCACCACTGGAAAAAGCTTATGATGCATTTCTTGTTGCAGTGAAATACGTTTTGGGCAAAACCAAACAAAGGTGGATGATAGCAGTTGTCCATTTTATGGAACTCTTTTTCTTTCTTTTTTTAAAAAATATATTTATATATTATTGGTATTTAAAAAAAATATATATATATATTATTGATTTTTTACAGAGAGGAAGGGAGAGGGATAGAAAGTCAGAAACATCGATGAGAAAGAGACATCAATCAGCTGCCTCTTGCACGCCCCTTACTGGGGATGTGCCGGCAACCAAGGTACATGCCCTTGACTGGAATCGAACCTGGGACCTTTCAGTCCACAGGCCGATGCTCTATCCACTGAGCCAAACCGGTTTCAGCTGGAACTCTTTCTCTTATTTTTGTAGCAGCAGGGATGTCACCAGAGTCTTCACTCTGACTCCAGAAGAACCAAGACAAGTGGAAAATCCTGCCAATAAAAGCTTGCGGCACAGTACCTACTCGCCCTCTTACAATGCATGCTTCCCACACGGCACTCTGGCGCTTCTGCCATGAACTTGCTGAAGTTTTTGGACCTCAAATGCATGAAAGTCCATTTTTCTTTCTGATGCCCAAGATGGTACCACCGATTGTATATTCTTCCCGTGCTCCAACCCTTGCACACACCCCTGAGAGGAAAAGATCCCTACCGTTATCACAATGCTCACTCTCCTATTACACAAGCAAAACTCATGAACCAAACAAGACTTTCCCGTGGCACTTGTTATGTAAACTTTACTACGTTTGTGGCCATATTAAAAAAGCAAAGGAGAGAGAAAGAAATCAACCAGGAAAACACACCAGGAGAAAAATGAAAATTAATATCCTATAAAAATGAAGGATGGGGCCTATCTATGTAAGAGTATCTGGTGACCAACAAATATATTTGACACAGTTGAAACCAAGTGGAAGGCCTATAGTGAAGACATTCAACACCTTTTTTCATGTTAGACCATTTACTTAATCATCAATTGCACAGTTTAATTTTAGTAGGAAGAGAAATTATAACATCTGAATTTTTAAGAGGGCAGGAATAACAAAGCATTACTCCTATGTGAAGCTCACAATATATTTTTATTAAATACTAGAGGCCTAGTGCATAAAATTCATGCACTGGGCCGGGAGGGTCCCCTCAGCCTGGCCTGCACCCTCTCCCAGTCAGGAACCCTTTGGCAAACATACCTCTCACAGTCCAGGACCCCTCGCTCCTTACTATCCACCTGGTCTCTGCTCCTTCTGCTTGACTTGCCGCTCCTTCCTTAGTGCTACCATGGAGGTAGGAGAGGCTCCCACCATCGCTGCTGCACTTGCCAGACATGAGCTCTAATTCTGGCTGAGAAGTGCTCCCCCTGTGGGAGCACACTGACCACCAGAGAACAGCTACTGTATTGAGCATCTGCCCCCTGGTGGTAAGTGCACATTATAATGACCGGTTATACTGGTCATTCTGCCATAACAGTAGCTTAGGCTTTTATTATAAAGATATGAATAAATAATGAATAAATGGCAACATATGCAATTGAGCTTTGTCATATACATAAAGCAATAACAGAACAGTGAGACTTTATCCCAATTATTCAAGAGAGATCGCTCTTATTTTCCCAGTCGATTGTTAAGGACAAAGGGGACCTTGAGTATGAGTAAAGATGTAGAAACACTTACTAGTAAATGTTCTAAATGGGAAGATGAGCCCAAACCGGTTGGCTCGGTGGATAGAGCATTGGCCGCACTGCAGACTGAGGGGTCCCAGATTCAATTCCGGTCATGGGCATGTATCTTGGTTTCAGGCACATCCCCAGTGTGGGGCGTGCAGGAGGTGGCTGATCAATGTCTCTCTCTCTCAAAGATGTTTCTAACTATTTCTCTCCCTTCCTCTCTGTAAAAAATCAATAAAAATAAATTAAAAAAATGGGAAGATGACATATTATACTTGTTCACTCTAAAAGGGGAACAAAAATATGCCCTCATCCAATGTACTTGTTTAGGCAGCTAAATAAGTTAATAAATAAATACAATTCTTTTAAAGAACTCAGTTGACTATTAATCCATTGTTTTTATCAATATTGTCATGATTACAGGGTTTATGTTTCTCTGTAATTTAAGAATGATGCACTTTTCTGAGAGGGATGACAAATACAATTTACTTCTCTTTTATCCACTATTTCAATGTTGACTAGTGAAAAGGGAGAAAGTTTAAGGGACGGAGAGACCTCGGGCAGACGCAGTTGTCCACAGGACAGTGAGTACTAAATATATCAGGAGTTAAAACTCCAGCAATGCTAAACATTGTGACTTTGAGCAGCAATCAGTTTTCTCACAATAATCAAAATTTCTCTCCTTCACACTAAAAATAAGACTAAGAGTCAGAAAATGGAAGTCATAATCACAGAATATAGAGGATTCATCTTAAAGAGAAAATACATATCACAAAGATCAGTTCATTGATTCCTACAGTGCAAACAGGAGACTAGGAAAGATAGTTTCTGGATGGAGCAGTCAAAGGTGAAAGGGAGGGAGGGAGGGAGAAAAAGAAAAATTCAGGCTTAAGTAGTAAATAGTGACAGGCAGTTTTCAGAGTGTATGAGAGAAGCAACCCCTCCTTTACCATATTATTGATAAAAAGTGGAACTTAGAATTTTTAATGAAGGATGTAAGCCAAGGCTTAAAATGTTTGAATACAAGGAGTTGACACTGCAGAACAGATACATGGTTGTGAGACACAGACAGACCAGGAAATGAAAAGGATATCAGAAATTGCACTGCTGAGAAAACTGAACTGAAACCAGCAGTTTTTGAAAGTTCATTATTTCCCGAGAAATAGATATGGAGTTGTTGTCAAAGTAGTCTGACAAGCCTGGGTTTTATATAAAATTCTGGTTCTGGTAGAGTTTAACAAATATAAAGTACATGTGTTGTAGTCATTCTTTGATGGAGATTCATCCATTCTTCACTAACTTTTAATTATATGAGCCATTCTGTTAAAGAAACCTTTCAAACCATTTTATAGGTTTATATCTTGAAAGGGTAGATTTTGTCTAACAATTATAGACAACAGTGAACTGATTAGAGAAGACAGAATTTACTGGTGGAGAAGAAAAACTGTCTTGAGCCAATTTCTGAGCGTTTCTCTTTTTTGATTTCTTTACTAGATATATTCCTTCTGGAGATTTTCACCTGTTGATCACAATTGACATGTTATTTAATATACAGACCTTTAAAGCTGCTGTATTTAAATAGTCATGATATAAATAATTGGGCTTGATGTCCTAGCTGATTTGGCTCAGTGGATAGAGTGTCAGTCTGTGATCTGAAAGGTCACGAGTTCAATTCTGGTCAAGGGCACATACCTGTGTTGCAGGCTCAGTCCCCTGTAGGGGGCATGCAGGAAGCAACAGATCAATGATTCTCTCTCATCATTGATGCTTCTATTTCTCTCTCCCTCTCCCTTCCTCTCTGACATCAATAAAAATATATTTAAAAAATAATAATAATTGGGATTGCTATTGCTTGAAAATATATCCTAATCAGTAACTCAAGGTATTCCTTGTTAATTTATGTTCATATTAAAAATGTAATCTAATATTTTCTGAAATATACTTTGTGCTAATCCTAATGCTTCATATGAATTATCCGTATTTACTTTTACAAAGTACCCTAAGATGTAGGTATTTTTCTTATTGATGAACAACCTGAGGCAAATATAGATTAAATAACTTGCCTGAGGTCGCAATGCTGCCAGAGACCTGAGTCTCTAAAACACTTACTTGGCATTTGTTGCTTTAAGACATATCAAAATGTAGTTGCTTTCTAATTTTTAAAATGTTATGTAATAGCTTTCACCAAATGGATATTTATTCATAATATAAAATTAATTTCAGAACATATATGCTAGGTATCCCTGCAGATTTTATTCCTAAAGATAAATTGGATTGTCTATAGCAGTGGTTCTCAACCTTTCTAATGCTGAGACCCTTTAATACAGTTCCTCATGTTGTGGTGACCCCCAACCATCAAATTATTTTCATTGCTACTTTATAACTGTAATTTTGCTGCTGCTATGAATCATAATGTAAATATCTGTGTTTTCTGATGGTCTTAGACGACCCTGTTAGCAGTTCTCAATCTGCGCTAGCAGGATAGCCTAAGAAAGGTTGAGAACCACTGGTCTATAGTAAATAAAAAATAAAAATAAGCAAACAGATTGTACCTAATACATTTTTTTTTAAAAAAGAGCTCAGATATGCATCCGTCATTCCTTAATCCACTAAACAAAGAAAATAAAGCATTACTTGGAATTCTTCAATGTTGAATTTTGTCCTTGATTCTTCATGATGCGAAATATTTTTCAGCATAGGGAATGACTACTATTATCGCAAATGGGTGCTCACTCTGTGTAGGCCAAATGAAAAGCATTTACCTTTAAATGCTAGAAAACTCTTACACTGTTTTCATGAGAAACATCAAAATGGGATTTAGGTTGGAGTAGCCAATTAAGAATAAGAAATACAGGACATGTGGGTAAATTTGAATTTTAGATAAACAATAACATTTTTTAATATCAATGTATACTATGCAATACTTGGGACATACTTAACAAAAAAATTATTTCTTATTTTCCTAAAATAGACATTTAACTAAACACTATATTTTATTTGATAGTCATTATAAGTACCCAAATAAATCAAATAATTTATAAAGTTTTTGAAAATAGATAGGTCAAATATGAGTCCTCCTAAGTGAAAAAAAATAGCTTTTGATGAAATTTAAAAAACTACAGGCTGGACTACCCTTTTTCAAACTAGAGTTTAATTAGCTGCTCAAATGCTTCTCTGAGAGCCTCCTTTTCATGTTTTTGTTTTTTTTAATAATCTTACTCTTTTTTTTTCCTTCTGAGTTATCAAATTTAATGTGATGGCACTGGGGCATTTTTATTTCATGTTTATGAAAAGGAAGTAGTTTGATGAATATTTAAATCTAGAATGGGTAATTTTTAAAACTGCCTTAAGATGAAGTACAGTTGCACTGCTTTGTTTGTTTTTACTGCTCAAAGTGAGAATGTGAAGACATCAAACTTCCTTACTGAAATCTTATTAAGTGAAAATGAACACAAGGCAAGTCAGAAGTCTCCAACTTGTCCCTTCTGGCAAATTCTTTTTAGAAAAAAAAACCTCAAATCTATTCTTCATAAGATAATTTACTTTGATGAAAGGGAATAAACCAAAAAAACAAACAAACAAACCCCAAACCTTATGAAATATCAATATCTGAAATACAGAGCAAATGATCATGTTTCCAGAGCCATTGTCCTGTGAGAAAGAGAGAAACTTGCTTTATATTTTTTATATCTTGTGATGAAATGTCCTATTGCATTTTTCTGACAGTTAAACTGACAATAGTAGTAATTCAGTAGCTGGAATCAAAGCATAAAAACACATTCTGTGTTTGTTACAACATCCAAAATGCCTGAATTGGGTTCATCTTATATAATAAAACCCTATTTGCAAATTGACCAAACAGTAGAATGACCTGAGGAACAACCAGTTGATATGATTTACACTGACGACCAGGGGACAGACACTTAAGGCAGGAGCTGCTAATTCCAGTGCTTGAGCTGCCAATGTGGGTGCCAGTGGGGCCCCTCCAATTGCCCCGCCTACCAGTCACCCCAAAAATCAGTTCTGATTGCTGGCCAGGCCAATGGGCCCTACCCTATATATTGGGAACAGTATCTTAGATTTAAAATTAAAACCTGGCAAGGCTACTCTAACACTGAAAAAACAGGATGATGCTGCAATGATATGCATGGACTCTGGCTTGCACATTTCCTGGTCAGCCCTGATTCTGACACTTATTACTGTGTGACAATACCAATTACTTAATTTCTCTATGCTTCAAATTTTCCATTCATAAGATGGGGAAAATAGTACTACTGCCTCAGAAAGATAATGTTATGTGCTATTTTATAATATTAGGGCAAAAAAATGTAGCTGCCCAGAAAACAGCAAGATGCCTTTGACCTGAATGAAAAGTATGGTTACTGGTGCATACAGTGTCCCAATTGCAAGAGGGATGTCCAACTGCTGATTTAGGCCCAATCCCCAGAACCTAAACATCCCCAGAGGGCACAGGTGGGGCTGAGGGCCCTCCCTGCCAGCTATGTGTGAATTTTAGGCACTGGACCTCTAGTGTTGATAATAATAGCTAAAGTTTGTAGAGTTTTTATTTTACGCTTTTTCTGTGCTAATCCTATCTAATAAAGGAGCAATATGCAAATTAACCATCACTCAGTTACACCCACGAGCTATGCCCATTAGCCATGCCCACCAGCCAATCAAGAGCAAGTATTCAAATTAACCCAACCAAGATGGCTACAGCCACGAAGAGAGCAGGAGGAAGGCTTGGGTTTCCTTGGCAATGGAGGAAGCCAAGCTTTCCGCACACACTAGCCTACCCAGGCCTCCACTCCAGGCTACAAAGTTTCAATTATAGAAGATAAATAAAACCCAACAAAAATGGCAGCAGCCATGGAGATGGAGAGAGCAGGAGACTAGGGTTGTCCCCAGCAATGGAGGAAGCCAAGTTTCTACAGCCCTGACCTGCCTTAACCTCTGTAAAGCTACAAAGTTTCAATTGTAGAAGATAAATCAATCCCAGATACCAGGGCCTCTGTTTGGGTCACTGGGGGGGAGGGGAGTATGGGGGGGTGTCCAGCCTGCAAACCACCGCAGACCCCTCTCCCAGGCAGTCCCATGCCCCAAGGGAACCCCCATCCTGACCTGGGACACCTTTTAGGGCAAACCAGCTGGCTCCCACCCATGCACCAGGCCTCTATCCTATCTAATAAAAGAGTATTATGCATTTGACCATCACTCCAACACACAAAATGGCTGCCCCATGTTGTCAAAAATCCTACTCCATATAAACACAAGATGGCCACCACAAGATGGCCAGCAGGGGTGGGTGGGCAGTTGAGAGGGACCAGGTCTGCAAGGGAGAGCATTTGGCATTGATCAAGCCTGTAGTGGAGGGAAGTTAGGAGTGACCAGTCTGGCAGAGGAGAGAAGTTGGGAGTAACTGAGCCTTCAGGGAAGGGTACTTGGGGGGAGGACCCAGAACTGCAGGGGAGAGAAGTTGAGGAGGTTGGGACCAGGCCTGTAAGGGCAGGCAGTTAGGGGTGACCAGGCCTGCAGGGGAGAGCAGTTATGGGCAAACAGGCTGGCAGAGGAACAGTTAGGCATCAATCAGACTGGCAGGCAGAAGCAGTTAGGGACAATCAGGAAGGCAGACCAGTGAGCAGTTGGGTGCCAGAAGTCCTGGATTGTGAGCGGAATGTCCCATATTGGAGATGGTGCAGGCTGGGCTGAGGGACACCCCCGTGCACAAATTCTGTGTACCAACCCTCTAGTTGTCTTATAAGAGTTATCATTTTAAACCCACCAACACTATGAAGCAGGTAGTACTATTATCCCCATTTGATTGATTGAGATACTTGCCTAAAACCATGTAGATAATAAGTGACATAATTTCTCAAAGATATTTTCCTAGGTGAAGAAAACTGACCCCTATAAAATGTGTTAAGATTGACACAATATGCAGAAGGACCCTGGATTAAGCTTTTATGCCTCTTTCCCATCTTTGGTAGATTGGTCCCAATCCCAGTAAGTACACAAAAATAATTAATTTTAAGAAAAATTCAAGAAATTGTCCTTAGAAATGAAATAGATTACAGAAGCTAAATACATCCTAACCAGGTCATGTGTTCTATTTGTCTTTAAGGAATTAAAGTGGAATCCCTCTGTAGTGGTTCTGCCCTGGAAAACTTTGAAAAATACTGGTATCCAGCTCTGTCCAGCATAACTCAGTGGTTAGAGTATCTGTCCCTGTACTGAAAGGTCACTGGTTTTATTCCAGGTTAAGGGAATGTACCTGGGTTGAAGGTTCCATCCCTAGCCCCTGTTGGTCAGGGCACATATGGGAGGCAAACAATCCATATGTCTCACTCACATTGATGTTTCTCCGGTCTCTTTCCCTCTATCTCCTTCCTTTCCACTCTCTCTGAAGAGCAATGGACAGGAAATAAATAAAAAGACTAACGCCTGAGTCCCCTGATGGAGACAGTGATTTAATTGACCTGTGTTCTAGCCTATGCATGATGATATTTTTATTATTTCTAATTTTGGGGCCACTAACACTGTGTATCATTTAATTAAGGAAGTGATTAATCTTAATGCAGCTGTTTAAAGCATTCTTGAAGGTGTCTAAATAACATTCAAATAAATTCTCACATTTTTTTTCAGCTATTCCATATGAACTATTTCCTAAAATATATGTCTTTGACAAGATACGTATCCCAACTTCTCACTGGAATACAGAACTAGAGTAGATTCTTATCTATTTCCAGAGAAAGGTTAAAAGAAGCAAGAGGGAAGTTGTGAAATATATGGAGGTGAAAATCAAGTTGTTTTAAATCCCAACAACAATGATGATAAAAACAACAATAAGGATACAGTGGAAGAAGATATCCTCAAAGACCAACATTTCAGAAGACCACCTGGTTTCTCAGTGTCTGAGGAATTCCAGTTCCCAGCCCCCAATTCCTTAGCTTCCAATTATCATAGCAATTGCCATTCTCCTGGGAAAAGCAAACACACCCATGCACAAAGCCTTTAGCCCCTGGAGGGTTCCAAAAAGCAAATTAATCCACATGGTAGATTACAAATATAAAGAGGAAAGTGTGTGTGGGGGGGGGACTCTTGGTGGCTGCAGGGATAGCAACTCGATGATTGAAGAATGTGTAAGTGGTTTTTGGCAACAGGGGTTTGCTGTGAGCTTTGAGCCCCTCTGGGTTGGTTGGCTGTGGGAGTCCTAATTATGAGCATAATAGATAAACTCATCATGGCCACAACAAGCTCCCTAATCTGGTCCTGCTAATAACAGCCAATTAAGTTTGCATTTATGAAATGATTTCTAGAATCGAATGCAGTGACCTTTTCATTATGGATTATTTGAAAACATTAAAGATTGTGAACAAGGGCTCGAGGCACTGTCTTTGGTATGTGGTAATACTTCTGATCTCTCCAAAAATGTCTCCTGTACCTAAAATAGGAAGTCAATTACAAATGGTTATGTAGTTGTGATATAGAAGATTAGCGATTGGGTTTATATTTTTTTTCTCCAGACAGACAATTATTTCTGGTTAATTTTAAACAAGATACCAAATGGCCTTTTCATCTCTATTTTCTTCCCCCAGCACTGATTCCAACTACCAAACATTTGCTTCAATTTGGATTTAATAAATGCCTTCTTCTCAACCCCTACAGCTAAACATTTGAACTAGTGGATTGTTAATGAAGATATATATAGATAAAGAATGAAGCGGGAAATTGGAATTATATGTATTAGGTCTACAGTGTCTGAAGATGTCTGTAATGCTTTGATTTCATTCTAGCTGCCTTTGGAAGTCTAAGATGAATAAATATCAAACAACTTAAATCATCATCTAAGATCACAGGGGAAGGAACCTCCATTTCACCACATGTCTCTTATTGCAAACATAGTTTGCAACCAAGGGAAGTAAAAAGAAGAAAGAAAGAGAGAGAAGGGGGGAGGGAGGAAGGAAGGAAGGGAGGAAGGGAAGAAGGAAGGAAGGGAGGGAGGAAGAAAACATTGCTTTCCAATTGCACATTTTAGAATTCCTTCACTTAATCATTTTGTTTGTTTGATTATTAGCTTGTTCTATTATATGAGGTTCTACCTTCAGATGTAGAGGATGAATAGTAGAGTATGTTCCTATCCAAGTTTAATATAACACTCTTTGTAGGTGAAGTGGATTTGGGTGCATATCACTGTGTTAATCTACAGTGTGGTTCTCAAACACTAGCATCATCAGAAAACATAGATTCCTGGGCTCCATCCCCACAGTATCTGATTCAGGAGATCTGGGGAGGGACCCAAGAATTTATATTTCCAACAAGTTCCCAGTTGATGCTGATACTGCTGGTCCAGGAACCACACTTCGAACCACAGAGCTATTAGCACTAAGACAGTCACAGTGAGTAGCGTAATACAGAAAGACATGGCCCATTTAGTCAGGAATTGCAGTCTCATTGGATTCATTCTAAGAATATGATTCCATGTGAAGGCATATGTTTACAGCTTCCTTCAGCAGGGACATTCAATTTTGTAATTTTCCTATGAATCAATCCAATGCATTAGAATGTACAATTTCTATCATCTTGATACATGTCAGTAGTGGCATTTATATACTGTAGTGTCTCACTTTCCTTTTATTATAATTATTACAAATATTCTATCTATATCAACATAAAGAAAAACTAAAAATATATCACTTTGATTAAGTTCTAGAGAGTAAGCCTAGTTTGTTTTCATGCATCTTTTTTCTAAATCCCTAAATCCCAGAGTCATTTGGTTATGTTACAGACATTGTCTAACATCAAAGGTGGTATCAATAACTCCAGTGTTGAGCATAGCAAATAGCATTAGTGTTGCAGAAGACTGGAGAAAAACCAAGCAACACTCAGAGAGATGGGGTTCCACTTTATTACACACTGGTGGGCTCAGAGAAAAAAAAAAATGTCTTTCAAATTCTGAGCAAAGCAACCAGCAGGAGTTTTCTTTTTATTTAAGAGCCAGCCTTATGAGTGCTTGGTTGTTATCTTGCTGGAAACTTGTGGCCTTGAAAACAACACAGTTCTATTCAATTAAAAAAATACATCTGGCATGAGACCATGGGATTATCTAGTCTCTTGCCTACAAGGTCAGACAGCTAAATTTATCTTCCTTATTATTCAAGCAGGCTAGAAATCAAAGTCATTTTTGAAAATAAGGGACTGTCTAAAAATGGCAGAGATGCCTTTACAGAATAAGGAACTATCTAAATAGCAGAGAATTTCAAATCATAGTTTTACAAAAATAGGGGTTAGCCTTCTCATTAGAACAGAAAGGGTCTGGGAAGATGAGCTAACCTAATTTTGTCATTTTACCAATGAATATAATTAGGTGGAGATGGGTGAAAGTCATACAGCTGTGTAGTGACACAGATGCTATAGGAGTGCTGAATTGTGATTCCTTGTATGGGTACTTTGTCTTACTCAATACAGCACCTTAAGACATTAAGATTCTAAAAGATACCTATTAAGTCCAGCCTTGTTTCAAGTTCTAGGTATTGAAAATTGATCTGCTTGTTATGTATATTACATTGTGAATTAAGGTTCTTTTCTCTGAGGGAAAGAGAACCAATAAAATATCTTATATAATAAAAGGTCAATATGCAAATAGACCTATAGTGGAGCAATCCTAACAACTGAAGAACAGAACAATCGGTTGCTTCTATGTGGGGTGACCACTAGGGTCATGTGCAAAATATGGTGGATGTTGGTCTCAGCAGGATGGCAGAGCAGGTGACCTGGGACACCAGACCAAGAAGGGGTGCTGAAAGCTGTCATGGGGCAAGTCTCTGATGGTTACTGAAAATTCTTTGCTCCCATGCACCATGGTCCCGCCTGGCGCTCACACCAGCTGTTGCTGCCAGCCCCACTCGCACCCACAGCCATCACCGGAGCCGCAACTTGCACCCACTGCTGGTGCCAGGCACCAGTCCTAATCACTCGGTGCCATCAGTGGGTGTGAGTGGCAGCTGCTGGCACCACTAGTGGGGCTTCTCCGACTACCCCTGCTCCTGAGGGGCGATCAGGCCAGCAGCTATTACTCTCATCTCCTGACACTGCTGGCCCTGCTCACACTGGCTGCTGGTGCTGGTCTCAATTGCTCCTTGATACAGCGGGTGAGAATGGGGCCAGCGCCATCAGTACATGGGAGAGGCAGAAGCAGGAGCAAGGCTGCTGGCAGACAGGCGATCAGGGGCCTTGGTGGGAGGGGCCAGGTGGGGGCGTGGAGGATGGGCTGAGACCTGCCCCTGTGCCTACTGCAGCCTCCTAACCCACAATTCCTTTCAAGGTTCATGAATTTGTGCACTGGGCCCTTAGTATAGATATAACATAGAAGTATAGTTGATGTATATTTAGGTATTTATTTTAAGAAACTTGCTCTCATGATTGCCATGGTTAATTTGTAGGGAAGACCAGGAGCCTGGGAATTCAGGGAAGAGTTGATATTGCACAGTTGGGTCCAAAGTCTGTAGGGAGAGCCAATAGCCTGGAAACTTAAGCAATTCATATGCTGCTTTCTTGAAGTAGAATTGCTTCTTCATCTAAGAACCTCATTTTTTACCCTTAAGACCTTCAATTGACTGGGTGAGATCCACCCATATTAAAGAGGATAATCTCTTATTCTTAATCTGTAACTAATTGTAAATGTTAACCAAATTCACAAATACTTTCAAGAATGACATGGAGTATGATGTTAGTTATAAAAAAACTAAACAAAACAAAACAAAATAACAACAACAAAAAAAATGTTAGGTGTTATTAATAACTAGTGACTGCTATAAAAATCCAACATATTATTTTTATTTTTCCATGTTCACTATTTGTATCTTGGGTCTTTCAGTGCCACTGAAGTAAGCTAGTTAACTGTGTGCTGACACTTGGGGCTGGAATAGTTTAGATGATGTTCTAAATTAGCTTTTGGGCTGTCTCAGTCCCTGGAAAGTGTTGAATGACCCCTCTAATTGCTGCATTTACCAGGATGTGTTCTTTTAGTTGACTTCTTTCATCAATTGTCATGATAGCCTTCCCATTTTTCACAATGAGGAGATAATTGTGTGTTAACCTGGTGTCTGAGGTATAAAGCTGCCATTTTCGCTACAGAAGCACTGATGTAGGATGTAGAGGGGCCTGCAAATTAATGTTTTTATCAGGTTGAGGTTTAACACTTTGTAAATCTTTAAGAATTTACTTTGGAAGGGCAGAACCCTGAACAAAAGTCATTTCAAATATACATATTTACCTTTCAGTTTTAAAGCAGAAGCTGTTGTATTAACATAGAAGCATTTTGCCTACAAAAAGTAATTGTTTTAATATATCATTCAAACCATGTAATCAATTACTCTAAAATTTACTATAAATAAGGCTAATAAATAGATCACTTAGGAAGTGAGTCCAAACTGATTTTTATGTCTAGCCGCACCAACTGTAAACTGTATGGTTTGGGGAAAATCAAATTAAATTAAAAAAATTGGGGGGCCTTGGTTTCCTTACCTATAAAATGTAACACATTTAACTCTTAAATTTCAGCTCTATGTTTCTGGGCAGCCACAGGACCGGTTTTCTATGCCATCAACTGTGAATAGTTTGACATATGAATTAATAGCCAGGGCTGTGAACTATCAATCTCTGTTATTTTACCCTCTCTTGGGGTGAATGCTCCTTTTTCTTCAAATGTCCCTTGGGGCTCCTCATTTATTTTCTTCCTACTCTGTCTACTTGACAAATCTTTTATTTTCCTTTTTATTCTAATTACCTTTCCCCCCCTGCCCACAGTACTATTTTTATCCACATTCATTCTTAATCTTTTTAGTTAAGTTCTAAAGTGAAAAATCATATTCTTTCTCTCTATAATTGTGCTTGCGTAGATTTTTGTTTGACTATAAGAAATAATCTTTTGCTTTGTACCTTTGACATCTTATTATACATATTTACTGAAAATATTTTCTTTGAACACTTGAAGCAGTGGTAGATTCTTTACAAGTTGTAATGACATGTATTAGTTTCTATTTATGCATAACAAATTACCAAAAATTTAGTAGCATAAAACAACACATTTATTACATCATAGTCTCTGCGAATAGGGAACTTAGGTGTAACATGACATGGTTCCTTGTAAGGCTGCCATTGAGATGTCTTCCAACACTGGATTCTTATCTGAGGCTTTCCTACATTGTGTGGGAACAAACTGATTCCAAATTCATTTGATTGTTGATAGAATTTAGTTTCCTCTGGATTGAGATAGTTTACTTATTGGCTATAAGCCAGAGGCCACCCTCAGCCCTTTGCCATCTGACCCTATGAATAGGGCAGCTTACAACATGGCACCTCGTTTCTTTAAAGCCAACAGAGAAGAGCATCTCCCAGCAAGACAGATGTTGCAGTCTTTGCTACATACTTACACTTAATCACATTCATCCAGTCACCTTTGTCATCTTACTCTGTTGGTAAGAATCAAGGCACTGGTCTTGCCCATACTTAAAGGATTATACAAGAATACCAGGAAGCTAGAGTCTGTTCAGTACAACAAATGAAGGTATGACTTTTGAAGAGTTAAAGATTACCCATCATATTTCTCTTTGTTATTGATCAGCAAAGGCTAGATTGTAAGTCCTATGAAATAGTGTGAATTGTATTAAAAATAGAATGCCATGCCTTTGAAGGTCTTCTGTAACAGGGTAACATGATCCTGCATTTTAGGAAGATCATTAATTACTATCTGGAAAAAGGCAATTAGAAGGGAGCAAGACTGATAATAAACAAGTTAATTATGAGACCCATCAATCCATGTAAAAGCCAATGTCACATCCGCTTAGGAAGTGGTTACTTGACTGACAAAAAATGGATTAAGTTGAGATGTTATTCTGAGAGTACAATTGACAAGGTTTGGTAAAGAAAAGATAATTTTGAAAATGACTTCTCTGGAATGAAAGTCGATTATGTTCATTTACTGAGATTGAAATCATTGAAAGAGGAGCAGTTTAGAGAGAGAGTCAGCTAAGATTGAGGCAAGACTTCATCCACAGAAGGTAGCCGAAGGCTTAGGGCTGTCAAGTCAGTTAAGAAGAAGATTAAGCATGTCCCTGGATAACATAAACATTTAGGTAAGTGAGAGGACAAAGTTAAGAAAGGGAGTAAGAACTATCAATTTGAAGAAGGGGAAAAATCCATGCAATATGAAACCAATAGATGGTAGTGTCTTTAGGAACACATGCCAACATTCTTTACAAAACTATTGTAAGCAAGATAAGAAAGGCAGAATCCATTGTTTTATCAATAAAGACATTTTGGACCCACATTAGTATTTGTGCAGATATTGCTTATGTTATAGATCTTTCGGCCTAAGGACCTTTTGAAGTTATTCATACGCACACGAAAAAACTAATATTGTAAATTAGTTCCTTAACGTGCTGGCCACTTTATTTTACTTTGGGTGGAATTTCACCTTAGAGCAATTCCACTTGCATTGAATCCTGAAGAAATGCGCTCTGCATTGGCACTTGAAAAATTGAAAATGCTGCACAGAGTTTCAGGAAACAGAACAAGTGCACACAAATTATTTGTTTCTCTGGAGATTTATTTGGGATTGAAAGTGCCATTTGTTCTATAGTGACAAGTACAGGTCTAGCATTTCTCTTCAAATTCTCTTGCAAGGTTTTATTTAACTGATTGCAAGTGCAGGATAAGGCATTCCTGGAAATTAATAACTACCTGGGAGGGGTTGCTCTTTGGTCCATTAATTCCAAACAGTCATTATTTTCCATGATAGGCCCAGCATGAAAGTTATTATTACTAATATGAACTGAAAATGAAAGAAACATACAGTAGGTGTATTGATTTTATCCTCTCTCCCAGGTTGATGTAAAGTCATTTCATTTGTATAATCCAACCACTTAGTTTATTGGTATTCTTGGCAGTCTCGTTCTGCCTACTCTGAAACAATTAACTTAAAAGGAAATTAGAAGAGCAGAAGTCTCCAGAACTCATCTAACACTCTTGATTTCTGTTAAATACAATTGATTAAAAAAAAAAACCAAAATATTGTCCTAGTTTATACTGGATTAGAAGTAGCTCAATAAGGTAACAGATTTTGGTTTTAGTTTTTAAGAGATATAAATTTATTATTTACTCTAAATTAGCCTATGAAGATTAAATGTAACATTTTGTCTCAAACAGTTAAGTGCTTTTTAAAATGCTTTCTACAATATTTATCTCTAGGAATCATCATGAGAAAAAGGTGCTTCTAAAAAAGCAGAATATGACTGTGAAGTTGAATTCTTTAAACATACTTTGAATATTTTTGGACTATCAAGCATTTTAAGATTGGAATGTATTCATTCTATCACAAGACAATTATTGTGCAAGCACCAATAAGTATGTCAGGGTTAAAGGCTATGAATTAAATTAAAATATAATCAAGGATACCAAGGAGATGCTAATCTGATTAAAAAAATAAATCAACTCTGAACAATCAGAGAAAGAGACAAAGGAATACATCTATCCAATATAACATGTGATACATATGTGCTATTCTTGATAGGTCACATAACAATACTTCTAAGTATAATTAGAAACATACATCAGTGTGGAAATGGGTATTGTAATTGCTTGTTCTAGCTAATAAAAGAGTAATATGCAAATAGGCCATCACTCCAACACACAAGAAGGCTGTCCCCATGTGGTCAAAGATGGCTGCCCCCATGTGGACACAAGATGACTGCCACAAGATGGCCATCAGGGGAAGGCAGTTGGAAGGATCAGGCCTGCAAGGGAGGGCAATTGTAGGCAATCAAGCCAGCAGGGGAGGGCAGTTAGAAGTGACCAGGCCAACAGAGGAGGGAAGTTGGGGCCAACCAGGCTTTTAGGGGAATGATTAGGGGGTGATCAGGCTGACAGGCAGAAGTGGTTAGGGGCAATCAGGAAGGCAGGCAGGCAAGCAGTTGAGAGCCAGCAGTCCTGGATTGTGAGAGGGATATCCGACTGCCCATTTAGGCCTATTCCTATCGGGATCACACCTAAATGGTCAGTCAGACATCCCTCGAGGGATCCCAAATTGGAGAGGGTGCAGGCTGGGCTGAGGGACAGCCCACCCTTCTGTGAACGAACTTCATGCACCGGACCTTTAATGAATATATGAGCAGGTGTCCTGGTCTAACTTGAAAATATCTGCCCATATGTGATGGTTTTTACATTTCTTCAAAAGAATGTATTTCACATAAAAATAATTTAGTTGTGTGGCAAGAAAATATAGTAACTGACATATCATGAAACATTATTGGAATTGTTATGACTTTACAGATTGTTTCTTTATACATATGCCAATACGTTTATAAATATCAGATTATTCAACATTGCTTTCCAAAACTCAGAGTAGACTATTTAAATGCAGAGCATACACCAAATTTCCTGATTTAAACCTTCCATTTTCACATTTTATTATAATACCATTTAGGCATAGCTTAAAAATAAAAGAGTACAATTATAAAAGCTATATCTTATCTTATGAAATCCAACTTTCCATTCATCATATACCACTAAGAATGAAAAATTTAATCTGATGATTACATTTTGGCATACTGTTGATTGTGGGGCTCATTAAAAAATGTAAAGGTATGAAAGAATGTGCACCTTAGAAATAATCAAATCTAGTGTTTGTTCTTTCCTTTTTCTTTCTTCCTGAAAATCAGTTACAAAACTCATGACTCCTAAAGTGCAGGATATGTGATTGTTTTAAAGCTAAGGCTATTAGTAACCCTGTGACATGAAGTGCATTTGTTAACTTCTCTAAATCTTAGTGTTTTTATTAATTGAGTAATAAATAAAATAAGTAAAAAATCATACCTACTTCACAGATAATTAAATATGTATGATAATGTAATGCATATTGATGTTTCTTTCCAAAAAGATCGACACCAAATAAATTAAGGAAATAAAATAAAATCCAAGGAAAGACAAACTGTTCCAGATCGTTTCTTTGTGTGTGTGTGGTTTTTTGTGAATGGGGTAGAATGGGACCTATAACTGAGGACTTTGAGATTTCTCCTGGCCTTTACCACCTCTATTTCCTTTGAGAAAATAAGCACCTGTCTTACTGAAAAATAGTCAAGGTCAATACCAAGACCACTGACATTGTTTTTTACAGGAACAAGTTTTGGGCTACATAAAAGCCCGAATCTCCGAAGAGATGCAGAAACAACTGAGTGTGACTACCCTCTAAGATTAAATCAGCAATCCTCCACTAATAAACCTACAAGGCTAGTACATTACAATGTTGAGAACCCCATATGATTGCCTTTCTTACGGGTAAGAAGATAAATCTTTGTTGTTGTTAATTCTCACCTGCAGATATTTTTCCATTGATTTTTAGAGAGACTCGAAGGAAGGCGGAGAGACACAGAAAGAAAAACAGCCATGAGAGAGAGAGACATGAACTGGTTGCCTCCTGCATGTGCTTGACTAGGGCAGGGATCCAGCTTACAACCCTAGGTATTTGCCCTTAACCAGAATCAAGCCTGGGACCCTTTAATCCACAGGCCAGTACTCTGGCCACTGAGTCAAAACATCTAGGGTAGAAGATAAAAAGGTAATGATTTATACAAATGGAATGAATTGGCGTCCTGGAGCTCTCTAACCTGGGCCACCTTTCTTTCATTGAGATCATGTGAGTTCAGACTAGTATAGCTTATATTTACTTTATCAGACAAAGAAGCTGAGGTCCCTTAAAAAAAATATGAGCTCAGGAGGAAATTAAGCATAGTTTTAAATATATTAGACAGGATCAGAAACCCACACATGGGAAAGAATTATCCTGCCCCAAATATCAATTGTTCTGCCAAAGTTGAGTTAACTTGTGTTAAAACTATGAAATATACAGAAAAAAGGAGAATGAACTATAATAAACTATGACTACATGCCACAATATGGATGAATCGTGACAATATAATATAGATGACAGAATTATGGACCCAAGGATTATTTAGAGCACGTTTTGTTGTTGTTGTTGTTGTTGTTGTTGTTCATCCTTATTGGAGGATATGTTTCTATTGATTTTTAGAGAGAGTGGAAGGGAGGGAGAGAAACACACAAAGAAACACCAATGTGAGGGAGACCCATGGATTGATTGCCTCTCACGGGAGCCTTGACCAGGACTGAGGATCAAGCCTGCAACCCAGGTACGTGTGCTTGACTGGAATTGAACCTGGGACCCTCAGTTCGCATGCTGATTCTCTATCCACTGAGCTAAACCAGCTAGGACAACGATACGTTTTGTGATAAATTTTAAAAATATTAAAAAGTAAATAACACTGTGTAGGTAGTAGTAATAAAGTCACAAAAAAAGCTATGTTAAACAGAAACAAGAGAATGATGGATGCAATAAAAAGATACATAAGTTAGGAAGAGCAGAAGGCTAGGATGGGAATACAGAGGGGGATATAAGCCATTCTGAATCTGTTATGAGAGGTTGCTATAAGCCAACGACTATATTTTCACTCCCTGCTTAACATCCAAACACAAAACCACTAGCATCAAGAGTACTTTGCAAGCTTTGAAACAAAATAAACATCAGTAAGAGGTTAGATCCTCTCAGCCTCAAATGCTATACCAAATTGCTTCTCTAATATCTGTCCACTATTTAGTATTTTATTGTCTCTTAAGTTATTTCTGGGAATATGTATTAGCTAGTAAGCTGAATAGCTACTATATAGAGATATACCTAGTATCTTTTTCTTTTAATAATACATTTTACAAACTAATAATAAAAATACAAATATTAAAATTATGTTGACATTTTGGTTTTCCACCAAAGAACATGTGCTTTGTCAGGCAAGATTGTTTACTAGAATGTATAAAGAAAAAAATGTCAGCCTACAGGGCACTCAGGCAATGCATAACATATGCACACTGGTCTTGGGTGAACAGACTCAGGACACCCAACTGCCTCATTAACCAGATTGCTTGATGACTGTCCCAGGAGGGGACAGTTGTCAGTTGGTAACAGCCTTGGGATGAGTAATAATTGAATTTCATTTGCTTAATGGCACCCAAAAGTTCAGTGTACATTTATTTTTTTCAACTAACTAAAAAGTGATACAATTCTCTAACTGGAAGCAGAAGTGTGACATCCTCTGGCTTTATTAAATTCCCATTTTGATAAAAGTTAGGAACAGTTCATATTAAAACTACCCAGATGAGAAATCATTATTGCTGTTTCTGTCTCTCTGTCTCTCTTCCTTTTTCTCTGAAATCAGTTAGAAGGAGGAGGAGGAGGAGGAGAAAGAGGAGGAGGAGGGAGAGGAGAAGGAGGAGAAAGAGGAGGAGGAAGGAGGAGGAACTGAATGAAAAGAGGGGGTGGCATACATTAGGGTAGTTGGGGATGTTTACTCAATGACAATAATGGCACAGCAGGAATCAGAAAAGGGTTCTGCCTGCCTCCTCCATTTCTAAGTCAACAACTGAAATATTCCAGGAGTTATGGCCAAGACCCACCACCTTGCTGCTTTCTCTCTGTGTAACAACTACCTAATAAAGTTATTCTTTCTCAATATTTGTAGGTTATGATTTTTTTCCTTCTACTGAAAGGAAAACATGCTTTTTCATCAAATCTTCTATTAAAACTCTTCAAAACCTACTTTAATGGAAAACCAATATTTTTCCCTGTCAAGCAATTTTTTTACAGTGACTTGGAGAGACATAGCAATTTTGGTTTACTGTGGACAAGGAGTCGTGTCTTTATAAAATGTGTTTATGCCTAAAATAGGAATCAGTCACTGAATTCATTTATTCTATTCTTAGATCCCCTCCCCCCACTGATAATAAAAAGGCAAAATATAACTGTGTTTTTAACATTTGACCTCAACTTGGATTCTGATAGAAAAATGCATCCAACTCTGGAGGGAGGACTGTTAGGAGGAGCTGTGCCCTGATACTTACGAGTTCAGAGATTTCTGCATTTGTGAGTTATCTTGGTCATGTTGCCTAGGGAAGCATCTGTAATAAGTAAGTATAGGTTGTGTGTTATAGCAAGGAAGGTTTCAGCTCTGACAGGGAACTTTCTAGCTCTCTAGCCAAGGAAGAAGAATCTATGGATGCATCTCCATACATGGAGATGTTCAGGCAGGGAAGGAAACTTCACACACTTGCCAGAATTATTGTCAAGGGAAATCAAAAAAGTTAAGGGGAAATTCAGAGACCCTTGGACTTCTTCCAGCAATTTACTATTATTTTTTTTTCTCATGAGAAACATGAGATTAAGAAGTTATTGTCTGCTGCACCTCAGCAGAGCAATCGGTGCCCCTCTTTAAGAAAGCAGCCTCCCTACCTACTAAGTCATATCTGCAAACTTATTCTGAATGGGTTTTCTTTAGCTTCAACTCAAACTTGAATTTTGTTCGGGAGAAATATCCCTTGTGCTGAATCAGGTAAGAGAATTTTGACTCGATGTGACCCTAGCTCTACAATGTCTTCACGGAATGAAATATAATCCAACTGGGAGGTCTCCACGCAAATCCAAAATGACAGTTCCCAGGAGGATTGGATCTAGGATTCTGGCAAAATCTTTCATGTCCACTTTATGCAGTCCCAAATCACTTCTTGGTGTCAGAGCTATGCAAACTGTTAAGGAAACTTGTTTTTGGCAAAAAGTGGCAGGCTTTAAATTTCGGTGACAGGATAGCATGCTCTCTTAATGTGGCTGTGCTAAGCCATAAATAAGATGTTCTTATTCTAAGAAGAAAAAAAAAAAGGCGTTTATCTATATAAAGACAGCAGTATAAACCTCTTCACTAGAGAAATATTTGGCCACAGCGGGTTTCTCAGAGTTTATAAGATCTTTTTGTTTCTAAACCTCCTAAGTGAATTTTGGCATTCCTGTGTTAGTTTCCTATTGCTACTTTAACAAACTGACCCAAATGTAGTGACTTAAAACAACACACACTTCTTATCTTACTAGAGGCCCGGCGCACGAAGTTGTGATCAGGACCGTCTTCTGCCCACTGACCAGTCCCCAGTCCCGCCCCCACCCTGCTGCCATCCCCTGGTTCAGCAGGGTTCCCCAATCACAGCATGGCTGCATTTCCCAAGAGCCTGTGGGCAGGGGGGAGGGACCAAGAGGTCAGACGTTTTGCGGGCTCACCAGTCCTTCCCTGCTCACCTCATTTTGCCATGGTTCCTTTTTTACCTTGCTGCCATCGGAGCCTGCAGGCTGAGGGGAGGGGAGGGACCGAGAGGTGGTCAATGCACCGCATGGCAGTTGGTTGACCGGTGGTTCTGGTTGTTACGCTTATGGTCACTGGCCTTTTATTATACAGGATAGTGTTGGAGGTCAAAAATAAAAAATGGGTTCAAGAGCTGTGTATTTTTTAGAGGCTCTAAAGAAGAATTCTTTTTCAGCTCTTAGAAGATGTCTACATTGGTTAGCCTATGCCTTCCTCACTTCTTTGTATTCAAACCAACAACACAGCACTTTCTCTTTGACCTTGGCTTCCATCTTCTCTTATCTGCTTCCTTGTTATAAGGACCCTGGCGATAAAGACATTGTGTCCCTCAGATGATTCAGGATCATCTCCACATCTCCAGGGCTTACATTTAAATACATCTGCCGAGTCCCTTTTATCATGGAAGGTAACATATTCACAGCTTGCAGAGTTTATTTATTTATTTATTTTAAATATATTTTATTGGTTTTTTACAGAGAGAAAGGGAGAGGGACAGAGAGTTAAAAACATCCATGAGAGAGAGGCATTGATCAGCCACCTCCTGCATGCCCCCCTACTGGGGATGTGCCCGCAACCAGGATATATGCCCTTGACCGGAATCGAATCTGGGACCTTTCAGTCCTCAGGCCGTCGCTCTCTCCACTGAACCAAACCAGTTTCGGCAACTTGGAGGGTTTAGAAAGTGGACTTCTTTGGCAGGTAGGCAGGGGTGAGGAGGGCATGAGAAGGGGGCATTATTCAGCCTACTACATAAGCATATTTATAAGTATTCCATTTCAATCCTGAGTTTTCAACAATGCAGGATAAAAAGTGCTAACCACATGATTAGATTACATCTGGTTAAAATGTTGAGTTGTAAAGGGTAGCCCCAATGTAACTGATCTGAAATTGCCAGGGAGAAAACAAAATATTAGTGGCTCTCAATATAGGCCTGCCAGTATTTTCTCATGCCTGGAAAACCCTTTAGTTGAATATGAATAATCACTGGGGAGGGAGCACAGCGCGGAGGAAGAGGATCCTAAGAAGAAAGACCGAGATTTCAGTTAGAGTGCAAAGCACTGTAGGGAGACATGGAAAACAAGAAATTCAGAGTGAGGACAAGGTATCACAACTGCCTTTAGCTGCTGTTCAGCTACTAATCTGTCCAAGCGTGAGGAAGAGGGAGAAAAGAAGCCTTGAAAAAACATTTTTAAAAAGTTCAAAATAAGTGTATGAGAAAAACTGTGCATGTCATTATGTGCCCTTTCGGTATTTTTTGCAAACCCTCCTTGTGCTTCTTAAACATAGTCTTTTGCAACGACTGTGGTTGTTCACATGTTGATTCTAAGCATGACAAATACATAGACATAAATGGCAGTGGTGCGGCCCCATATAAAGTGAGTTGGTGCATAACTTATGTGGTACTTTTAGGGTTTTTTCCTGAGGTAATATTACAAAATGGGTCCATTTACTGTCCCTGGCTATTAGGCAGATATGGCTGTAGTAAACTTCAACAAGGAAAGGAACATTTTTGTTACCTCTTACATATGGTTTGTGTGTACAGTAGTAAAGTGTCTTCCCCTGGTAGTTACCGGTACTTCATAAAACCAGCTAGTCTGAGTATCTCATATAAAAGCAACATTAACTATTCACTGCTTGCCAATTACAAGCCAATGGTAGAGTATTTTATGTATTGGCGTGTTCTGGAATCAGGGAGTAAGACATTTATTGGTTGTCCATGCTGCGTAAAAAATGGTAATAAACTAAAACTTTAAAACCATACCCATGTCTCATCACACAGGTTCTGAGGGCCTGGAGTCCATGCACAAGCTAAATGGGTTCTCTTCCTTAGGTGTGCCATATTGTGATTTATATCAATAAATAAATAAATAAATAAATAAAATATATGTATTTTCTCTCTCTCTCTCTCTCTCTCTCTCTCTCTCTCTCTCTCTCTCTCTCCCTGGTAGGATCGGGCCTAAACTGGCAGTCAGACATTTCTCCATTTCTCTCACAATATGGGACTGCTGGTTCCCAACCACTTGCCTGCCTGCCTGCCTGATTACCCCTAACCACTTCTGCCTTCCAGCCTGATAACCCCCTAACCACTCTTCTGCTGGCCTGATCACCCACAACTACCTTCCTCTGCCGACCATCTTGTGGCAGACAACTTTGACCACATGGGGGTGGCATCTTGTGTGACAGCATGAGAGTCAATTTGCATATTACCTCTTTGTTATATAGGATATATATATATATTAGGTATACTGGTTAATAATACAGATTTTGTAACAAAAGAAAGCATGATAACTTCAAGAGATAGGTCAAAAGTGTTTTATTCAAAGCAATGTAGCTTTTATTAAAAAGCTACACACTTCCCCCATCTTTCAGGTAGTTTGTGGATACTGTCCCAATAGAACTTTCCTTGTTGTTGTTGTTTTGCATTGTACATGTTGATTTTATTTATTTATTTTTTTAAGTGAATATGTCTTTATTGTGGAGATCATTACAATTGTTCCATCTTTTTCTCCCATAGCTCCCCTCCACCGGGTTCCCAACCCACTTTTCATCCCCACCTCACCCTCACTGTCCTCATCCATAGGTGTACAATTTTTGTCTAGTCTCTTCCTGCATGCCTCACACCTCTTTCTCCCCAATAATTGTCAGTCCACTCCCTTTCTATGCTGCTGATTCTATTACATTCACCAGTTCATTCCATTCACCAGATTTTCTATTTACTTGATTTTTAGATTCACTTGTTGATAAGCATGCATTTGTTGTTCATAATTTTTATATTTCTCTTCTTCTTCTTTCTCTTCTTAAAGAATGCCTTTTAGCATTTCACATAATACTGGTTTGGTGGTGATGAATTCCTTTAGCTTTTTCTTATTTTTGAAGCTCTTTATCTGCCCATCAATTCTGAATGATAGCTTTGCTGGGTAGAGTAATCTTGGTTGTAGGTTCTTGCTATTCATCACTTTGAATATTTCTTGCCACTCCGGTCTGGCCTGCATAGTTTCTGTTGAGAAATCAACTGAGGATCACATGGGTGCTCCCTTATAGGTAATTAACTGTTTTTCTTTTGCTGCTTTTAATATTCTCTCTTCGTCTTTTACTATTGGCATTTTAATTATGATGTGTCTTGGTGTGGTCCTCTTTGAATTCCTTTTTTGGGGGGGTTCTCTGTGCTTCCTGGACTTATAAATCTATTTCTTTCACCAGGTGGGGAAAGTTTTTGATCATTATTTCTTCAAATAGAATTGAGGTATCTTGCTTTCTCTCTTCTTCTGGCATCCACATAATTCTGATGTTAGTACGCTTAAAGTTGTCTCAGAGGCTCCTTGCACTATCTTCAAATTTTTGGATTCTTTTTTCTTTTTGCTTTTCCGGTTGAGTGTTTTTTGCTTCTTATATTTCAAATCTTTGACATGATTCTTACATTCTTCTAGTCTACTGTTAGGTCTTTGTATAATGTTTTTTTTCAGTCAGTGTATGTTTAATTTCTAGTTTGTCCTTTTTCATATCCTCAATGGTCTCACTAAATTTATTGGTCTTTTCTAGAAAATTCTTGAAAAACCTTATAACCGTGGTTTTGAATTCTATATTCAGTTATTTGTTTTCCTCCATTTCTTTCATTTGTGATCTGTTTCTTTATTTCTGCATTTTCACTGCTTCTCTGAGTTGGTAGAGTAGCTTTTGTGGTAGGTGTCCCATATGGCCCAGTGGTGCAGCCTCCCCAGTTACCTGAGGTGGACTCTCTTGGTGCACCCCTTTGTGGACTGTGTGCAAAGCCTTGTTGCAGTTAGTCTTGATTGTTGTTGGTATCACTGGGAGGAATTGACCTACAGGCCAATTGGCTGTGAGGATCAGCTGTATCTACTCTGGGAGAACTTCTATGCTGGAGAAACCCTTATTAGATAAGATTTGCAAAATTGCAAAAGCCTCTGTGCTTAGCTTGAATGGAGCGGAGTCTCAGTGTGGAGCAGACAGCCTTGATTTCCCATCAGCCCTACCCTATGAGGACCCTGGGTCTTAGTGTTCCTTGGTAATCATTGCAAGCACCTCGGAGATAAAGCTGCCCTTGAGTTTCTCCCGCTGCCAGACAGTGTGGGTTTCAGAAACTTTCCTGGAACTGGAGTTCAGCACAGTCAGGAGCTTTTGTATCCCTCCTGCTTTAGAAAGCCAGCTGCACAATCAGCTAGCTGCCCATGCACTCAGCTGCCAGTCCTCCCTGCGAGCATGTCTCCCTACCTCAGCCTTTTGCATCTCCTCTGAGTCTCAATGTGCTTTCCTCTTTCCTTCTTGTTGTAGAATTTTCACTCAGCCAGCTTTCCTTCTAGTTGTAGAATTTCCAATCTGCCAGCTTTCCTATGGTTCTGGATGGTGTCCATATTGTCTGTTAGTTGTAGTTTTGATATTGTGCAAGGTAGCAGTTTAGGTGTTTACCTATGCCACCATCTTGGTTTCTCTCAACTTTTCTTATTTTGAGGCAAACCATTTAGAGACCCAATTTTCCACTTCTTTATGTTTTTGAAGTGCTGCTCAGAAAGTGCACATGCTATTGATCAGAACAAGTGGTAGCCTGAAGGAGCAGGTGGTTAATAATTCCCAGGTAAGATCTATTAATGTGTCTTTAACTGGTCTTGAAGTGTGTGATGGTGCATTATCATGAAGCAAAATTACTTTGCCATATATTCTGACACATTCTGGTCATTTCACAATGAAATTGTGGTTCAAATTGATTATTTGTTGTTGGTAGCAGTCAGTGTTAATGGTTTCACCTGGTTTTAGAGGCTCATAATACACCACACCTTCCTGATCCCACCAAACACAGAACATTGCCTTCTTTCGAAGCAATTTGTCTTTGCAGTAGATGTTGATGGTTGACTAGGATTTATCCATGATTCTGTGCATTTTATATTCTCAAAACAAATCCACTTTTCATTGTCAGTCACAATTTGATACAAAAAAGACTTTATTTTGTGCCATTGAAGCAACATTTTACTGATGACTTTTCAGTTTCCCATTTTTCTTTTGTTCAGTTGATGTGGTACCCATTTTCCTTCCTTTAAAATCTTTCTCATTTCTTATAAAAGATTGGAAATTGTCTGCTGAGCAACATTTAATATTTCTGCAAGTTGTTTTTGAGTTTGACACACATTTTCATCCAATAATGCTTGTAATTGTTGGTCTCCAAACTTTTTTCAGTTGACCTGGATGTTGTTTTTCACATTGAAAGCATTACTTTTAAAGTATTTAAACCAGTATTCACAAGTATCTTGAGATGGAGCATGTTCACCATAAGCTTCCCAAAGTTTACGATAACTTTCCACAGCACTTTTCTTCAAAATAAAGTAATGAATTACAACTTCCCGCAAATGCTCTTTTTTTGGCACAAAATTTGACATTTTTTAAGCATAAAAATACCTATAATGTTAACACCTTCAAAAAATTTGATATGAAGTTTTGAATCTTGATGTCAATAAAACAAAATAGCATACATAGCAGATTGCATATATATCAGCATATATCTAGCTCCATATATTGAAATTGTGTGTATGTATTTGGTCTTTGTCCATAGTTCCTGATTTACATGTTCCAGAACCTTTGGAATGTCCCAAGTGTTGAGAATGATACAGGTGTCTTTTGTTATGTTAATGAAGCACCTTTTGGAAAGCACCTAAATATATGGGCCTTTTGACAGTGAAGTCAACCAAACCATTGGAGGGTTGGAACTTTTAGTCTCATCCTAATCCCTAGGAGGGAAGAGGGGCTGGAGCTTGAAGTCCTTCTCCATGATCAATGACTTAATCAATCCTACCTAAGTGATGAAGCCTCCACACAAACCCAATAGGATGGGGTTTGGAGAGATTCTAGGTTAGTGAACAGGTAGAGTTTTGATGCAAGTAGTGCAGCTGGAAAAGGCATGGAAGTTCACACCCTTTCCCCAAGTCTTTCCCTGTGCATTTCTTCACTTGGCTGTTTCTGAGTTACAGTCTTATAATAATCTAGTGACCTACTAAGTAAAATGTTTCTCTGAGCTCTGTGAATCTCTCTAGTAAATTAATTGATTCCAAGCAAGGGTCATGGGAACCTCTGATTTATAGCTGGTTTGTCTGAAGTACAGAGAACAAGCTGGCATCTGGGGGCAAAGGAGGCTGCAATCTTGTAAGATTAACCTGATCCATCTCCAGGTAGGTGTCAAACCCGAGTTGAATTCTTAGAACCTGACCTGATATTCTGAGAATTGCTTAATGTCATGTGGGAAGCCCCACCCTCACCCTCATACACACTCACACATACAACCCCACATTGGGATTGGTCAGAAACACTAATGTAGGTATCACAAAGCAGTAATCAAGGTGGTAGCCAGAGCTGGGTTCTCATCAGAGGCTAGATTTAAATGAGGGTTTACTACTAATTTCCTACAGGTTGTTTGCAGAATGCATTTCCTTGTGGCAGTTTGTTTCTTCAAAGCCTACAAGGGAAGGAAAGAGAGATATTAAAGAAAGCCAGCGAGCAGGACAGAGACTAGTATAATGTGTGCCTTTGACATTGTCTATTGGTTGAAAATAAGTTGCCAATCCCTCCCACACTCAAGATGAGGGGATTAGACAAAGACAACAGGATGGGGAATCATGAGGTCACCTTAAACTCTGACCTGCACAGGAAGGAAATCTTAGATGTAATGGAAAATATAAAATCCCAGGACCACAGTTCATGTATTCACTTGAAGATTTTGTATTATTTCTATAATTTCAAAAATATATAGTTTACAATGCAAATGGCAGTTACTTATTGTGCTAAGTCTGTACTAGGACCATATTCTTCAAGAATCTGCCCTCAAGCCGAAACTGGTTTGGCTCAGTGGATAGAGCATCGGCCTACGGACTGAAAGGTCCCAGGTTCGATTCCGGTCAAGGGCATATCCTCAGTAGAGGGAGTGCAGGAGGTGGCTGATCGATGTCTCTCTCATCAATGCTTCTAACTCTCTATCTCTCTCCCTTCCTCTCTGTAAAAAAATCAATACAATATATTAAAAAAAAAGTATCTGCCCTCATGAATTAGAAGGTATAGGGGCAAATACTGAAAAGTTAGAATTTTAAGACAAGAAGATTCCAGTATTCTTCAAAATCATGCCCCGCAGGTCAAGTCTGAAGATCTAACTTTAATAAGTTAATCCACTTTTTAAAGCTCTGAATCTTCCTAACTACCTGGAGAGAAGAATATCATTTAAGCTTCCTGGATTATTTTATATCTTGATATGATGGAGGATTTGTTTAGCAGGCTTGAGCAGACAGAACCAGTAAGCTGGGCATGAGGCACAAGAAATAGGACTACAGGGGGAAAAAAAAAAGAGTTTCAAAGTACACGAATTTTGCTATGTATTACTTATCTTCATAGAGTAGATTATGATGTGTGAATAGTTACTTATTATTTCAAAGAAAAACTCCAGGCCTCATAAAAAATAATATTAGCCAATATACTCATTTTTTAGGCAACACACAAATCTAATGGCAAAAATTAATGGAATGTGGTAAAGTGAGCATAGTAACTGAAATTGTGACCTAAGTAAAATAAGGTTAAGTTCTATCTCTGCTAGATTTATTAACAAAGACAATGGGATCAAAAAAGCAAGGTGTCTGAGACTAAACTCGGGTATCATGAAATTCTTCAAAAGGTGAGGGCATGTGGGATGGTCCAGCTGATCATTAAGACATTCAAACAAAATGAGCAAACACTAACTTTACACTTGCAGTCCATTCTTATGGACTTGAGATAGCTCAGCTCTATGTGCTAAACACTTGACAAGGTTTTCTGTTGGTTTGTTTTTGTTTTTGTTTTTGTTTTTTGATCAGTGCGGTGGATACTTTTAGTCTTCTAGTGGCAGAATGAGGCTAAACTTTTCAATAGATCTGGCAATGGAAACCTTAATTTAAAGCCAGGATTCCGGAGGAAATGGAACCATGGGAGGAGAACTCCCCTGTACTGTTTTGCTCTTGTTGCTCTGCTCACCAGAATCTTACATCCTTTCAGAAAGGTCAAAGGTCAGAGAAGCATGTCAACTGTTCTGACTAGTCAACACAACATGAACAATGTTCTGCAACAACATAAAATTATTTATAATATTCTTTTGCTAATTCTAATATCCTATAGTATTAGTTTACACGGCTATATTTCTAGTATAGCCACCTCTGGAGTTAGGTCTCCAATGTATTAGTCGCAAAGATAGCGGTTTTTTATCATTTGTTTATGATCTTGCATTTGCTATCAGAAGAATTAAAAGACTTGCATTTCACAATTTTATAGAAAAAATACATCGTAATACAATGGTATGTATTCTCAGTTGAAAACAAAGTAAAAAATGATTAGTTCTTATCCCTGTCAATGGCTATTTTTTGCAGTATGATTCAGCAACAACAAAAACAGGTAAAGATATTGAAACATTTGTGTCAACAAATAAAAGGTAAATCCAAAACAGTTTTTCCAAGGACTAGTCTACTTATTCACCATGAGGAAATAAAACAAATATAGCATAGATAATGTGAACATTATATATTCAAAAATTAATAGAAACTATACATTAAAATAATTAATTTTGACTTAACCAAATCAATATAGTTTCATTAGCAAACACTTTAACATTTCTGAAAATAAAAGCATTTCATACCATAACTTTTCAGGCAGACAATGCACATCATCTGATCTTAGCTCATGTTTGTTTTTCATATTGAATTGGTGTAATGTAAGAAAATCTGATTTTCTCATTTGATTAGATAAGCTAAAACCATTAAAAGTGAGAGGGTAGACTTTTCAAACTTTTTAAGTTTACCAGCATCATTTTACTGTTTAAATATGAGTTTGATTACCTTAATTATGTCCATAAAGGTGTTTTAAGAAAACCTCAAAGGCAGAAAAGAGGAATTGTTTTATTTCCATTTTAATGTTTCTGATCCCAAGGGATACTTACTGTCATTCTCATTACTGAGAGAGTTCTGCTTGGAATTTAGCCATATAGGGAGCAATAAATCTGTGATTTGAACAGATTCGTTGGACAGAAACATGAAATTTTTTGTAAATTTATTGAGACAGGCATTAAGTGAATAGTATCTTAAAATACTTGGGAAATGACCAAGTTATATTAGTAAAGAGTAACAAGAGAACAGAATGAGCCTTGGGTGAGCAGAAAACACCATAAATCATATAAGATGGCTCTGTGCTTTTATCCTTGTTATCCGCATGTTCTCCTCAAAAACCAAAACAAAACAATCTGTAACAATTTAGTTTCATTTTGCACAGGTCAAGGAGGGTCTGGGTATTTCTATAATAGCTGAGTGACAACATTTATAAACATTATATCAGTACATTTGGGCTTGCAGTTCTCTTTTCTAAGTTTCATTGGATTCTATTTAAAAACAAGTTTATTTTAAACTTTTTCAAGAAATATTCTGATTTTGAGAATCAGAAGCAAGAAATATAAAAATGTTTTACCCCTGAGCAACAGATCATTTTAATGTTATTGGTTTTTTTAATCTGTTTGTTTGTTTTTATTTTGTTGTGTGTGTTTTTTAAAACATCCTTAAGATGTTTTAAATAAACTGCAAGGACCTGTGGACAAATTAAAATTTGCATTTTGTTGAATTTCTCTATCTTGTTATCCTGCATATATTATATATAATGGATTGTGATTTGTATAATTGGTGAGTATAGTTGATGATTGATGATTGATGCATACTTGTACATATACATAGATATATACAAAGAGCGCATTTTAAAAAGTATTGAAAATACTTCTTTTGATAACATCTGCCATAGGTCTATTAGCTGAAGCCATCAGATTCAGTGGGTAGTGTTTCATGCACATTATTTTTTTTAAATATATTTTATTGATTTTTTACAGAGAGGAAGGGAGAATGATAGAGAGTTGGAAACATCGAAGAGAGAGAGAGACATCGATCAGCTGCCTCCTGCATGCCCCATACTGGGGGTGTGCCCACAACCAAGATACATGCCCTTGACCGGAATCGAACCTGGGATTTTTTAGTCCGCAGACCAACGCTCTATCTACTGAGCCAAACTGGTTTCAGCTCATGACCATTATTAATATTTCTGTTTTTCCTCCTTCTTGGATCTTTCAACTCTCTTCAAATAGTCATGTACTTTGCTTTAGTCAGTGATATAAGAACAGAATTAATGTGTATCACTCAGAACAGAAATGGCTGAGCAAGTGTATGAATCTCCCTGTGCCTTTTCCATAGCAACCAATGACATAGAGAAGCTTCATTAGCTAATCTGTAAGGAAGACACGGATCAGAGTCCCTCACATGTAGTGAGACTGAGAACTTTCAAACCCTTTTCATTTTAAGCCTCTGAAATTATGGGTCTTTGCTACAGTAAAAAATGACCAATGATTAACACATGCAAACAGAACTAATAAACTGCCTTAAAATATATTCACTTAATTTCACTGAATTCTACAAGTATTATTTGATGGGCCACTTTGAACCTTATATTCTTTTCTAAAGGTAGTTAAGGCTAAAGAGAAAGGCATAATTGCAGTTAATTGATAGAAAGGTTTACCAATATTCATTAAGACCCAGAAACATTCCCTGGGAAATTTACCATATATGGCTAAAAGATGGATGCATTTATTCATTATCCAATAACTGTGCAGTATCTATGATGCACCAAATACCTTTCACACTACATGTGTATAATGCCTCAGTGAACAAACTGTATGAAGATTTCTGCTTTGATAGTTTGTCTCTACCAAAGGAAGGCCAATTGTAAAGGACCAACATGATAAATGATCCTATATAATAAAAAGGCAATATGCAAATTGACCATTACACTCTCACAAGATGGCTCTTACAAACAGGCCGGGGCTAGTGAGGGATGACCAAATGACTGAGCAAGCAGGCTGCATGGGACGACCATGCCACCAGGGGTCTTAGTGAGGGACGACCAAACAACTGAATAAGCAGGCTACATGGGGCCACCAGGCTGGCAGGGGGTGGGGGCAGCTGGGAGTGACCAGGCAAGCAAAGGGAGCAGTTGGGGGTGATCAGGCCAGGGAGGGCAGTTAAGAGCAATTAGTTCAATGGAGGGACAGTAAGGGGCAACCAAGCCAGCAGGGGGACAGTTAGGGATGACCAGGCTGTGAGGGGCAGTTGGGGTGACTAGGCCAGCAGAGCAGGGAAGGTAAGTATGACCAGGACAGTAGAGCGGGGAAGCTGGGGGTAACTAGGTTGGCTGAAGGAGCAGTAATAGATGACCAGGCCATCAGCGGGGAGGCAGTTAGGGGCAATCAGGCCAGCATGTAAAGGCACTGAGGGGTTACCAGGCTGGTGGTGAGGGGCAGTTATGGGTTACCAGGAAGGCATGCAGGTGATTGATTAGGAGCCAATAGTACAGGATTGTAAGAGGGATGTCCTACTGCTGTTTTAGGTCTGATCTGGCAGTCAGACATCCCCCAAGAAGTCCTGGACTGGAGAAGGTGTAGGCTGAGTTGATCCCCTGCCCTGTGCATGAATTTCATGCACCCGGCCTCTAGTTTAAAAATAGGAAAGATGGTAAGTGCTATAGGAAAACTGCAGAGTAGGATAAAGGGAATTGAAGACCTTGGAGTGGCTGATAGGTAACAATCTTATAAAATGTCACTCAGGCAAGCTAATCATACAGGTTCTGGTCATGAAAAAGCAGGTGAACTTAAACAGGCTCATAAAGAGAATTTGACCAAGGAACTATTTGCGGAGTTGTAAGCTAGGTTCAAGAATGTTGGTGCACTCAGTGTCTAGCAATGGTAAAGAGCTGTTATTGTTCCTAAACTTGAAGGCAGAAAGGGGAAAATAGTGTTATCCATGCCAATGAGACCACACTATTGAAGCTGCAGTCAGTGGTATGTTTCGTCAGAAGAGCAAGCAGAAAAGTATGTCTTCCGTTTTAACATGAATGTAGTTTGAGATTCATGTATTTAAATTAGCTGGCAACTCACCAATTCATAGTGTTTAGTGGAGATTGGCTAGATTTGGTGGTAAGCCTGAGGTAAATATGACACACTCCTTATATCTCCGGCTTCAATTGCTGGATTATTTACCCCCACAGAGATTTTACAGATTTTTTAAAAATTTTTTCTAGTCTCTATTTCCAGTATATTTTCTTCTCCTTTGGAATACTGACCAGGATGCAATGAGACTGCTAAACGATATACATAATGGAGGTTTAGAAATGTTCACTCAATAAAACTGAAATATTACCATCAGCTGATCCTGCATTTATTCCCATGGCTTGACTATTTGTGCAATAATAGAAGTTTTAGGATTCTTTCTCCAACCTTCTTCATTATAGTTGTTATTATTTCCTTTAACTGCTACCGTTTTACAGTCTCTTGTTTTTATTTTCATTTTTTGTTCTTCTGAGATATTTTGCTCTCAATATACTTTTATTTTTTATATTATTTAATTAATTTATTTATTAAGTAAATTAAATGCAGCATTTTCAATTGATCACAATATGTTGTTATACGTGTCTCGTGAAATAATGGATGATAAGTCCAGTGTATTCTCATTTCTATGGTGAGAAGAATTTATTAAAAAATCACATTCAAGGACTTTCCAGATGTGTTCTTATTGAAAATTAATCCTGGTGAGCCCTTCTACTTAAAAGCTATAGGAAACCCCATTCTTGTTAAAGAAAAACAATTAACAACATAATTATATTTTAACTAGAGGCCTGGTGCACAAAATTCATGCACAAGGGTGCTCATGCCCTTGGCCCAATCTGCACCCTCTCCAATCCAGGACCCCTCAGAGGACGTTCAACTGCTGGTTTAGCCCCGACTCCTTGGATCAGGCCTAAACCAGCAGTCGGACTTCCCTCTCACAATCCGGGACCACTGGCTCCTAACTGCTCACCTGCCTGCCTGCCTCATAGCCCCTAACTGTCCCTCTGCTGGCCTGGTCACCTCCAACTTCCCCTCCCGCCAGCCTGGTGGCCCCCAGCTGTCTCCCCTGCCATCCTGGTTGCCCCCAACTCCCTTCCCCTGCTAGTCTGGTCACCCTCAACTTCCCCCTTCTACTGGACTGGTCAACCCTAACTGCCACCACCCCACCAGCTGGTCGCCCCCAATTTCTCCCTCTGACAACCTAATTGCCCCCAACTGCCCCTGTTAGCCTGGTCACCCCAAATTGCCCCCCTTACCAGCCTGGTCATCCCTAACTGTCCCCCTCACAGGCCTGGTCACCGCCAACTGGTCTCCTGCTGGCCTGGTCATGCAGCCTACTATTCAGTCATTTGGTCATCCCTCACTAACACCCCTGTCCGCCTGGTTGCTCCATGCAGCCTGTGTTCAGTCATCCATCTGGTTGTTTCATTCATGATGACCCCGGCTTTTTTATATATTAGGATTACATTGTTATAAATAAGCATGATTTATATATTTTAGTGTTAAGTAGAAAGAGAAAAAAATGGTTTTGTGAACAAATTTAGGACTTTGCAAATTGGACAGTCTGATGTGAAAGTAAAATATAGTGTTGAGGACTCGAAAGCAATGTGACTTCTTTGCCAAGTTCAGGCTAACTAAACTTTCTAACCTCCTGGTGACATAGACCTTTCTGAAATGTCTAATCTAGGTAAAGGTTAATGAATGCTAGAATCTACACAAATCATTTGGGACACAATGTCAATTTTTTCTTTCTTTATATTGCTATTGGTCTAATTGCATGAAATTTAAATTTAGTTAAAATGAAATATATTTCTAATTAAAGTGATGCTCCTAGGACCCCTACATATGCCTCAGATGTTTTCTTGCAATTGAACTATGCTTTTATTAATTAATTTTCATTAATGTAAGATTAGAGAGGCTATATTTCATTTGCCCTTTCAATATAAACTAAGACCCATGGTCTACTTCTTTAAATTGGCACACTAAGTAATTACATGTTGATTAATTGCATGTTCTAATCTTTGCAAATGACTTTTAATAATATTCTAACAAAATTTTCAATAACTTTAGTCTTCGGAACTTAATAAATTAATTACTTATTTATTCTCCATGTTTTTTAAATATAATTACTGACAGAAAATGTAGCAAATAACAGGTTAGAAGAACCAATTCTAGACTTTCAATAATTACTTTCATGGTGTGAACATTGTCAAGTGTATTGTACTCTTCTTAAATCTCTATTTTCTCATTTGCAAAGTGGCAAAATCAGAAATTGTGGCAGAAACTTATTTGCTAGTCACTAAATCAATTTATGCCTCCTACAGGGCATTGTTGGACTGAATTCCTCAACTCCCTGAGTTAGGCATGACCACAGATATAGTGGCCGAAAGAAATACTGGCAAAAATAATTCAAGTAAATTCCTGACACTGCTCATAAAATCTTCATATGAACAATACTGCACACTTTTTTTTATTCTGTGGAAACTTTTGGAATAAATTGAAAATGATAATGCCTCAAAATTGAAAAACCAGGATTTCACATTTATAAATGATAAGAGAGATTCATGTAGATCAGAAACCTCAGTTTTGAATTTTATGAGAATGAGATAAATGGTTACTGTGTTTGGCTGATATTTTGAATTTAACTATTTCAGTTGTTACAATGACCTCAATTAGTACATACTATGTTAGCTATTAGGTCCACAATGTTTTAATTTTGTCATTCCACACTATGGTTAAAGTCTTAAGGTGATTGTCCATAGGAGAGATGAACAATTATATTTTTCTCATTTATGTTTTTAAAATGTCACGAATACCTAAATATATGTGTAAACTATCTTCATTAAATTCACTTATCTCACAATAAGACAAACCTTTCTTTAGATTTTACAATTTGAAATCCACACATGTTTTTCAGATTTGCATCCTCAGTGCTTAAGAGGTACTGAGGAAGACATTTAATTTCATGAAGAAACTAGATTAGAGCTGTACATTACTTATCTATCACTGTGTAACATATCACCACAACATTGAGTAGCTGAACAAAACACAGGTTTATTATCTTGTGGTTTCTGTGCTCTGGAAATTGGACATGGCTTAGATGGTCCCCTACCTTAATCTCTTAGAAGCCTATAACCAAGGTCTCTGCTAGAGTCTCTTCAGAAGACTCATTATGGAAAGATCCACTTTGAAGTGATTTAGATGATTCTGGGAGTTCTGCAGATCCTCAAGTGTTGTCAGATTAAGAACGTAATTTCTCTGCTGGTTATTCTTAGGGAGAGAATTACTCTAAGCTGTAAATACCAGGAAGCAAGACTATTGTGAGCTATCTTAGAGGTTGCCTGCCAGAGGCCATCTTTCAAGCCATTTATGATTATACCTCATAAGTAACCAAATCAGATGCTGCAGTTTGACTTTGGTAAGAGTTTCCCTCCTGATGTTACCTTTACCTATTGCCATTATCCAGTTCCTGTACATAAGACAGAGTAAAGAATAATAAAGAACAAGAAGGCAAAGAGAAAGAGTAGAAAGAGAAAAGATAACAGAAATATAGAGAAATTAATAGAAACATTTATTTCTATTATTTTAGTTTTTATTTTGCAATTTTCTGTATCTGAATGAGCAATGTATTGGGTTCCACTGTAGAAGCCAAAACAATATAAACCACTGGGGACACAGTGTATGCTGGAGCAGAGATGGCTTAATAGATGGACAGAGTCACAGTATGATTGCATTATCTGAGACTTAGAAATATAAATAGGTATGAGGAGAATAAGTGGTATTTTGACAACTGTTGCACCCACTGAGCAGTTGCAAACCCCAGAACACCAGTCCCCAATTGGCACAAACACATGGATTCAGGGGAGCTCTACATTCCACCACAGAAAGGTCGAATTTTGCCTGGAATGAGGAGAGAGAGAACTACCTAACTCGATATCCAGAGAAAAGAGACCCCGGGGAGACAAAGAAACAGCCCACATATGAAAGAAAAGCAGGCATCACTATAAAAGAAAGTAAACAAAATATAGGCAAGCAACCTGTCAGAAAAAGAATTCAGAGAAATTCTCATAAGGTGGCTGAAAAGAATGGAAGACAACTTTGACAATATGAGAAAGAACCAACAAGAAATAAAGAAGAACCAAGAAGAAATGAAAAATAGCATCACTGCTAGAAAGTATCAAGAGTAGGCTAGAAGAAGCAGAGAATCTCATCAATGACCTAGAAGACAACATAGAAAAAAAAATACCTAAGTAGAGCACCTTCTAGAAAAAATAAATAAATAAAAAGCAAGAGGAGAGACTCAGGGAATTTTGGGACAACATGAAACAAAACAACATCCATATAATAAGGGTTCCAGAAAGAGAGGAAACTGAGCAATGAATAGAAAACCTGTTTCAAGAAATAATGACAGAAAACTTCCCTGATATAGAAGAAAAACCCACACAAATTCAAGAAGCTCACAGAGCTCCAAGCAAAATGAACCCAAAAAGACCAACACCATGGTACATTAAATTGGCAAACACCAACAACAAAGTAAGAATCTTAAAGTGGCCAGAGAGAGACAGAAAGTTACCTACAAAGGAATCCCCATCACACTAGCAACTGATTTCTCAACAGAAACTCATCAGGCCAGAAAGGAATAGAATGAATAGAATGAAATATACAAACTCATGCAAAAGAAGGGTCTGAGTCTAAGAATACTGTATCCAAGCAAGACTATCAATCAAAATTGAAGGTGAAATCAGCAGATTAACAGACAAAAAAGAACTAATGGAATTTGTACCACCGAACCAGCAATGCAAGAAATGCTAAGAGGTCTGCTGTAAAAAAAAAAAAAAAAAGAAAAAGAAAAAAAAGAAATAGAAAGTGAGAAAGTGAAGAAGAAACAAAGGGATAAACAAAAAAAGTAGCGACAAATGAGTACCTACCAATAATAATTTTAAATGTAAATGGATTAAATGACCCAATCAAAAGACAAAGGATACCAGATTGGATAAGAAAACACAAACATATATCTCCTGTCTACAAAAAACCCACTTCAGAAAAAAAAGATACACACAGACTGATGGTGGAGAGATGGAAAAAGGTTTTTCAGGTGAATGAAAATGAAAAAAAAAATCTGGGGCAGCAATACTTATATCTGACAAATTAGATCTCAAAGTGAAGCATATAACAAGAGATAAGAAAGACCACTTTATATTACTAAAGGGAGCAATCCAACAAGAAAAAATAACTCTGGTAAACATATACACACCAAAAGAGGGTCACCCAAATACATAAAAAAAAAAATCTTGGAGGATATCAAGTGAGAGATTGACAGCAATACAATCATAGTAGGGGACTTTAATACTGCACTATCACTATTGGAGAAATCTTCTAAACAAAAAATCAGCAAAGAAACATCAATCCTAAATGACCCACTAGACCAGATGGAATTAATTGACATCTTCAGAACAATTCAATCCAAAGCCAGAGAATATACATTCTTCTCAAGTGCACATGGGTCTTTTTCAAAAATATACCATATGTTGGGTCATAAGCAAAGTCTCCTCAAATTCAAGAAGATAGAAATCATATCAAGCATCATCTCAGATCACAGTGGCATAAAACTAGAAGTCAACTACAGTAAAAACAATCCAAAGACATTAAACACATGGCAACTAAACAGCATGCTATTAAACAATGACTATGTTACCAGAGAGATTAAGGAAGAAATAAAAAAAGAAAAAAACATCAGGGCAACAAATAACAATGAAAACACAACAATCCAAAATCGCGAAAGCAGTCTTGAGAGGGAAATTCATAGCTCTACAAGACTACTGCAAAAAGAACATAAAACAATGGTAATAAATTACCTAACCCTACAACTCAAAGAGTTAAAAAGAACAATAAGAAAAGCTCAGTGTAAGCAGAAGGAAGAAAATAGTAAAGATCAGAGCGGAAATAAACAACATAGAGACCAAAGAAATAATACAAAAGATTAACAAAACCAAGAGCTGGTTCTTTGAAAGAATAAACAAGACTGATGCATCTCTAGCCAGGCTCACAAAGCAAAGAGAGCAGATCCAAATAAACAAAATCAGAAATGAAAGAGGTGAAATAACCACAGACCCCACAGAAATAAAAAGGATTGTTAAAAAATACTGTGAACAATTCTATTTCAACAAATTGAACAACCTGAAGGAGATGGACATATTCCTAGAAAAATATAGCCTTCCAAAACTCAATCAGGAAGAATATAAACATCTCAATAGTCCAATAACTATGGAAGAAATTGAAGCAGTCATCAAAAAGCTTCCAGCAAATAAAAGCCCATGGCCAGATGGCTTCACACAGGACTTTTACCAAACAATTGAGGAAGAACTACAACCTATACTCCTCAGACTATTGCAAAAAATTCAAGAAGAAGGAGCACTTCCAAGCTTCTTCTATGAAACCAGCATCACACTAATAGCAAAACCAGATAAAGATAGCACAAAGAAAGAGAATTACAGGCCAATATCTCTCATGAGCATATATACAAAATCCTCAACAAAATTCTAGAAAATCAGATCCAGCAGTACATCAGAAAGATCATACACCATGACCAAGTAGGATTTATCCCAGGGATGCAAGGATGGTACAATATCCACAAATCACATAAACAAATTGAGAGATAAAAATCACATAGTCATATCAATTGATGCAGAAAAGGCATTTGAAAAAATCCAACATAGTTTCCTGATAAAAACTCTCAACAAGGTAGGAATAGAAGGATCATACCTTAACATAATAAAAGCTATATATGATAAACGCACAACTAACATCATACTCAATGGACCAAAACTAAAACCATTTCCCCTAAGAACAGGAACAAGACAGGGATGCCCACTCTCACCACTCCTGTTCAACAGAGTACTGGAAGTAGTAGCCCTTGCAATTAGACAAGAGAAGAAATAAAAAGCTCCAAATTGGAAAATAAGAAGAAAAGCTGTGCTTATTTGCAGATGACATGATATTGTATATAAAAAACCCAAAAGACTCCATCAAAAAACTAATGGACTTAATAAATGAATATCACATGCAGCAGGGTACAAAATTAATGCCAAAAAATCTTTGGCATTTCTACACCAATAGTGAACTCACAGAGAGACTAAAAATTTAATCCTATTTACCATCACCCCCCAAAAAAAATTATTATACCTAGGAATAAACTTAACTAAGGAGGTAAAGGCCTATATGTGAAAAACTACAGGACACTGAAAGAAGAGATAAGGGAAGATGTAAACAGATGGAAAAACATACCATGTTCATGGATTGGGATAATCAACATCATTAAAATGTCCATACTACCCAAAGTAATCTACAGATTGAATGCACTCCCCATTAAAATGCCAACAGCATATTTATATTTCACAGACCTAGAAATAACTCTCCAAAAATTCATCTGGAATAAAAAATGGCCCTAAATAGCCACAACAATCCTGAAAAAGAAGAATAAAATAGGTGGGATATCAACACTAGATTCAAGATGTGTCACAAAGCCACTGTTCTCAAAATAGCACATGAACAGACATATAGACCAACACTAGAATAGAGAATCTAGATATTGACCCAAACCACTATGCACAATTAATATTTGACAAAGGAGGCATGAACATACAATGGAGTCAAAACAATCTCTTCAGTAAATGGTGTTAGAAAAATTAGACAGATACATGCAAAAAAATGAAACTAGACCAGCAACTTATACCATACATAAAAATATCAAAATGGATACAGGACTTAAATATAAGACAGGAAACCATAAAAATACTAGAGGAATCCAAAGGCAGCAAAATCTTAGACATATGCCAAAGAAACTTCTTCATTGATACTGTTCCTAGGGCAGTGGAAGCTAAAGAAAAAATAAACAAATGGGACTATATCAAAATAAAAAGCTTTTTCCCTGCAAAAGAAACCATCAACAAAACAACAAGAAAGCCTACTGTATGGGAGAACATATTTGCAAATGTTATCACTGATAAAGGTTTAATCTCCAACATCTACAGGCAAGATATACAATTTAATAAAAGAAAGATGAATGATGCAATAAAAATATGGGCAATGGACCTAAATAGAATATTTTTGAAAGAAGACTGAAGGAAGGCCAAGAGACACATGAAAACATGCTCAAAGTCACTGATTATCTGAGAGATGCAAATCAAAATGACAATGCGATACCACCTCACACCTGTCAGAATGGCAATCATCAAAAAAGTCAAGAATTGGCAAAGATGCAGAGAAAAACGAATCCTCTTGCACTGCTGGAGGGAATGCAGACTGGTGCGGCCATTGTGGAGAACAGTATGAAGTTTCCTCAAAAAAATAAAAATAAAAATGGAACTCCCATTTGACCCAGTAATCCCGCTCCTTGGAACATATCCTAAGAAACTAGAAACGCCAATAAGAAAGGATATATGCACCCCTAAGTTCATAGCAGCACAATTTACAATAGGTACAATTTGGAAACAGCCTAGGTGCCCATCAGTAGATGACTGCATCAGAAAACTATGGGACATCTACACAATGGAATACTATGCTGCCATAAAAAGAAGGAATTCTTACCATTTGCAGCAACCTGGGTAGAACCGAAGAGCATCATGCTAAGTGAAATAAGCCAGTCAATGAAGGAGAAATACCACATGATCTCACTCATTTGTGGATAATAAAGAACATTATAAACTGATGAACAACAGGATAGATACAGAGGCAGTAAAGCATCAAACAGACTGTCAAACTACAGCAAGAAGTTTAGTGAGAAGTGGGGTTGATAAGAGATCAACCAAAGGACTTGTATGCATGCATATAAGCAAAATCAATGGACACAAGACACTGGGGAGTGAAGGCATGTATGTGAGTGGGGTGGGGAGGGAAATGGGAAGCTATGTACACATGTAATACATTAATAAAAAAATTGAAAAAAAAGAGAGGCACTTTTATAGAAATCAAAGAACACATATCTGAGCTATTTAGAGTCCAGTAACAATTCATTAGTTCATGAGAGTGGTCACTGGTAGATGATCTTGCCGATGGTGTGATATTTTTTATTGCTCTAATAAATATCACTAAATATCAACTTATGTTCATGATGAGGATTTGACTATATAAAATAATAATGCCTAAATTTTGTGTAGGATTTTATAAACTGCTTTAATATGCATATCTTTTTCTCTCTCTCATAAACCAATCTCTCCTCCCAAGATAAATAGGTTTGTCAAGTCATCCCACTATTAAAAAATTCTTTGGCTCTGTATTACTTGGAGGATGAAGTCCAGACTTCTTTGGATAACTTACAAAACTATTCATGAGTAGCACATGGCTGTCTTATCATGCTGTATTCATGAGCTGCACATGGCTGTCTTACCATCCTCATCACTCCCACTTTTCTACTCATTCCTCTGTCTAGCCACTAAAACTACTTGATTCCTGCATATACCATTCTTCAGGCATTCGTACACGCTCTCAGTTAGTTAACTAACCTCAGCACTGCTGGCATTTTGGACCAGATGATTTTGTTGTGCTGGGGGTTGTTCTGTACATTGTAAGATGCATAGCAGTTTCCTTAACCCCTAACCAATAGATTCTATAGAGGCTTGCATATTTGTCACAAGCAAAAATGTTTCCAGACATTACCAAATGCCCACTGGGTAGGAATGGTGATAAAATAACCGAAACCGGTTTGGCTCAGTGGATAGAGTGTCTGCCTGTGGACTAAAAGGTCCCAGGTTCGATTCTGGTCAAGGACATGTACCTTGGTTGCTGCCACATCCCCAGTAGGGTATGTGCAAGAGGCAGCTGATCGATGTCTCTTTCTCATTGATATTTCTAACTCTCTATCCCTCTTCCTTCCTCTCTGTAAAAAATCAATAAAATATATTTAAAAAAAAAAACGGTGGTGAAATAATTATCTATTTTGAAACACTGTTCTAGGCATTCTTCCATTCTGTTTTCTTGTCCTGAAAGACTCTGATTTCTATTATTAACTGACTTGAACGTGTTCTTTAGAAGTTAACTCTTTTGGTGCAACCACTATGGAAAGTAGTATGGAGATAAATTAGAAAACTAAAATAGAACTACCATATGATCCAGTAATGTAAAACATAGTGAGTATAGCTGATAAAACTATGTATTAGTATTATGCAATTGGAGATCAAAAAAAGTAATCTCCATTGGAAAGCCTCTTTTTATTACCTCCAGATGGAATGAGGTTTTTTTTTATTACTGTCTCCATCTGAGCCTCAGGCACAAAGTTCAGAAGGATGGCTTCAATTTTAGTTTCACTACACATTATTCATATGACTATGGGTAATTTACTCAACTGGCCTATGCATATTTTTCTCATCTATACAATAGGGGTGCTAATATTAAATAATTTGCAGTGTCTGGAACATATTTAATACTCAATATATGTCAATTGATATTATTACCATTGTGATTTTTTTTATTTTTTGAGTGGAAACATGGTAAATTCTAATTCATTAGGTGTTATCATATAAATTTGTAAATTCAGAGTTGATATCATATTGTAGAAGCAAATGTAAATAGCTAGATTATTCACCATTTTATATTTCTATGACAACGTACTCACCTTGAAGAAGAAAATGTTTGCTTTATTAGGAGATTATTTAGAGCAGTTTGGATATGGATAGCCAATGAATTACACTGCTATAAAGCGTGGATTATAGAAATGAAATACCCTATTGGTACATGGATATCATTTCTCTATACATCAACCAATATTGTGAGAAGGGTTTGATATGGACTTCTTGAAAGCAAAATATTTACATAAAGCAGTAAAAAGGAAACAAATGTTAGAACAAACATTATAAATATCCATAAATTGGCATGCTATTTTAACACACTAAGAAGATTAGTAAAAATGCAGGCATAGACTAGCAATACTTTCAAGCATTTGCACAAACACAATTGCTGGGACACAAAAAAAGAGAGAAGACATGTATAATATGCTCTTCTTTAAATGAAATTTAAAAATACAGGTAACTTTTGTTTACAGAACACTGAGAACTAAGAAAATAAAATGTGACACTTAGGAATAAGCTTTCTGCATTTTATTTCAAAATGCACCCCCAAAATGGATTGGTCAGAGAAGAAGGGATGGACAGAAGATAGATGGTACAGTAGGCAGAATAATGGGAAGCTGTGGATTTTGGCTTACATGACAATGGGGTCTTTGCAGGTATCATTAATTTATGAGTCCAAAAGTAAGAAAGTTATACTGGGTCAAATATTATCACTAAGAATCTTTAAAAGGTGGAAGAATGCAGTAGAAGAGAAAAGAAGACATGACACTTAAGCAGAGATCAGAGTCAGAAAAAGATGCTTTGTTTTTGGATTTGAAGATGGAGGAAGAGCCCACAAACTAAAGAATGCAGATGGCTTAGAGAAATGGGAAAATATCAGGGAACAGATTCTCCACTAGAGCCTCAAGAAAAGCAATGCATTGGGGAGAACACTGTCTTGCCAACACCTTGGTTTTAGCTCAGTGAAACCCATTTCAATACTCTTCTCACATCCAGCTTTGTAAAAAAATAAAGGTGTGTTGTGTTAAGCCACAAATTTGTGGTAATTTACTATCACACTGTTAGGAAACCAATAGATTTATGTGATAAAGCAAATATAGTTAATTATTAATTATATGTAGATTAGATGTCTGGTGCACAAAATTCATGCACTGAGAGTGAGGGAAGTCCTCAGCTTAGCCTGGACTCTCTCCAATCTGGGATCCCTTGAGGGATGTGCAACTGCCCATGTAGACCCAATCAGTCAGACATCCCTCTCACAAAGCAGGACTGCTGGCTCCCAACTGCTTGCCTGCCTGCCTTCCTTATTGCCCCTAACTGCTTCTGCCTGCCAACCTGATCACCCCCTAACCACTACGCTGCCAGCCTGATTGATGCCTAACTGCTTCTCTTTCAAACTCTTTGCCCCTAACTGCCCTCCCCTGCATGTGTGGTCACCCCAAAATGCCCTCCCCTTCAGCCTGGTCCCTCACAACTGCCCTCCCCTGCTGGCCATCTTGTGGTGGCCATCTTGTGACCACATGGGGGCAGGATCTTTGACCACATGGAGGCAGCCATCTTGTGTGTTGAGTGATGGTCAATCTGCATATTACTCTTTTATTAGATAGAATCATGGCTATATGGGTACACACTGTGTACTTCTTCTAATTTACCTGTATATTTAAAGAACTTTTATTAAAATATATTCAAAATAAATAAATATGGGATTTGATGACAAACCAAAATAATAGCACATTGCGGGTAAATGTTATGAAAAAAATAGGTTGATCAATGATAATTAATAAAACATTGCTTTATGAATAAATTTCTATATAGGTAACTTATTCATATTACAGAGATTAATATTTTCTCCTCAAGTTAGTTTCCATTTTAAAAATCACATTTATATTTCAGATTGGTAGCACCCAATAAATGCAAATAGGCTGTAAGGCAGTATAATAATACACTCCAACTGGAATTAAATTGCATATCTGATCCGAGTTCAGGTGAACTAACCTAAAATTACAGATAGTAAAAGTGTAATCAAAAGCGTGATGTAAGTGTGATTCTTTCAACTTCCAAAAAGTAAATTAAAATTCTGAAATACTATTTAAATTTACTTTCATTAGACTTCCCACTGCATTGCTGGAAAAATTAAGTTGAAATTTAAATACTCACAGAAAATGGTGACTTTAAAAATTTATTTTTGCTTTTATACAGCCTGTTTAAAAGCATTCCCTTCAAAATGCTTCTCACTAGGAAATGGAGAGTGGGAATGGGCATTGCTACTCTTTGTTATCTTGATATATATTTGGAGATTAAGTATACAACTAAAATAGATTTAATTTGTTCTTTAATTTTAATAGGCATTAGAAAGTATTCCATGCCAATGAGCCCAGTAGACATCTTTATATTCTTAAAATAAAAACCACAGAGCTCTAGTGGGTTTGGCTCAGTGAGTAGAGCATTAGCCTTTGTACTGAAGGATCCCAGGTTCAATTCTGGTAAAGTGCTCAATTGGATTGTGGGGCTCAATCCAACAGGCAGGAGGCAGCCAATCAATAATTACCTCTCATCATTGATGTTTCTGTCTCTCTCTTCCTCTCCTTTCCTCTCTGAAATAAATAAAAATATATTAAAACACACACACACACACACACACACACACACACACACAGAAAATTTTTGCCCTAGCTTTTACATGTAAAAATAGAAATGTGAACAAATCTCTATAGAAGACACTTTCAGTGATTTGCCTAGATCCCCTTGGCATACTGGTATAACTTCCAATTACCAAAATCTACAGGTTTTATACCTACAGGCTTTTTTTCTGCCAACCCGAGCTGGCTCTGCTTATGGAAAGTGCTAGCAATTTAGAACCTGCCTGTAAAGTACTAGGAATTTAGAACCTCCAGGATAGTTCATGAGTCAGTGGTGGAAGTTGGTGGATAATATCCCACTCCCCATACCTCATAGGGCATAACTCTGTAGCATGGTTGATTCTGACTCTCCAGTACAATTAAGCTTCCAGTGTCTGTAGGGTCATTTCTTGAAAATGCTCCCTTATGGGCTCTATGCATTCTTTGCATCATTTTTCCAATCCCTTTGATTACTTTGAATTACCTTCCAAACAAACTCTTAGAAGTCTCTGCTTTGAGAAAATTCAAACTACAGTGGTACCGTTTATTCAAGTTTCTCTTTTTGTGGTTTCAGTTACCAGGGGGCAACTGATGCCTGAAATTATTAAATGGAAAATTCCAGAAATTAACAATTTCTAAGTTTTAAAATATGTGCCCTTGGGAGTAGTGTGATGATATCATCCTATTTTGCCCTGCCCACTATGTAAATCATCCCTTTGCCCAGTTTCAGCATCTCTACACTGTATACACTTCCTATCCATTAGTCTCTTAGTAGACATTTCAGATCGACTGTCACTTGTGTCTAAGTAACCCTACTTTACTTAATAATGTCCCATTCACATAAGTTCTATCATAGTATGTTGATATAATTGTTCTATTTCATTATTAGTTATTCTTGTTAATATCTCACTGCACCAATAGATATCTTAAATTTATCATAGGTAAGTAGTAAAAAACATAGCACATAAAAGGTTCAATAATATCTATGGTTTCTGACATTCTCTGGGGTTCTTGGAACCCTGCAGATAAGGGAGGACTACTGTAAACAGCTTCCCACCCTCAGAGACTGAAGTGTATTTCAAAACCTAAAATTCTAGAACTCTTTCTAATATTTTATACAGCCTGTTTAAAAGCTTTTCTAATTGCTTGAAATTTATTGTCATTGAAACTAAGTATTACACAATACTGTCATCGCCATCCAATAAAACTAAATTTTAAAGTCACCATTTTCTGTGAGTGTTTAAATTTCAACAACACAAAAACCTTTTGACTTCGATCTTAATTTGTTCACTTAAACATATGGCTTCCGCTAACATAGTGGTTGGCAAACTCATTAGTCAACAGAGCCACATATCAACAGTATGACTGAAATTTCTTTTGAGAGTCAAAAATCGACTTCTGCGCATGGGCCACGAAGTTTCAATAGTACTGTACGTGCGTGCCCACATGTGATATTTTATGGAAGAGCCACACTCAAGGGGCTAAAGAGCCTCAGGTTGCTCATGAGCCACAGTTTGCCAACCACTAAGCTAACAAAGTTGGTGGAGGAGTTATCTGTGATGATCTATGTATCTGGAGTTACCTGTGAGATCCCTGTGGGATCAGGTTTAAACTGGCAGTCAGACAATCCCCCAAGGAATCCTGGGTTGTGAGAGGATGCAGGCCAGGCTGAGGGACTGCCCCTCCCACTGTGCACAAATTTTGTGCATCGGGCCTCTAGTTTTTAGATGTTATTTATTAAATAACAATATTCTAAATTGTGTCCTGTTTCAGAAACAAAGATTTAAAACTTGTGAGTATTTACACTTTGCTAGGCACTGTGAGTAGCCATTTTCATGCATTATATTATTTATTCTTCACAAAACCTAAGTCAATGTATAGCTTTGTTTTGAAATCACACTTCCTTATTTTATATTTATTTCTTTTTCTAGGGAAAGAGAATGGACTACTTGTAGAGCCTACCTAGAGAAACAGTTAAAGACACATGTTATATAGGTTATATATAAATATGACAGTTACACATAAATGTAAATATACACTGAGTGGCCAGATTATTATAATCTCTGAATGTACAATAATCTGGCCACTCAGTGTATTTGTATCTCAAATGGGTACCAAAAATATTCTAGACTTTTGCTGGAGGTCAACCACCTATTTGCCCCAAGCTTTCTATCAGCCAGTGCAAAGGGGAAAATTGATCAGGTGCATGATTTAAAGTATCTTTGATATCAAATAAATGAGGTACTCAAGAGAAGTACACTGAGTGGACAGATTATTATGCATTCAAAAATCATAATAATCTGGTCCCTCAGTGTATATATATAGTTACTTCAGTATTACCTATGTTCTATATACAGACACTGTTTAAAAAATAAAGATCTTTGCATAGATCAAATTAAAATGCTTTACTTTACTCCCTAGATTAATAAACTGAGGCTCAAAAATATTATGTAGGTTCTCTTAGGCCATACATGTCATTCAGACAGAAAGTAGCAGAGTAAGGATTTGAACCCAGGTTATGTGACTACAAGGCCTACCATAGGTTTCTGGAATTTTTACAAAAGAACCTTCCAGAGAGGGTTGGATTCTCTAGATATTTATTATCTTTGAATTTTCTATGAGACTTATATTAATTTGGTGGAGTGAAGGGGGACTATAGGACTATTTAAGCTTAAGAAAAACAAGAAAGAACTAACTGTTTATAAATTCTCAATGACCTTTAAAACAGAAACAGCTGTTGGGTTACATTGATCTTGAGTGAATACAGACAGATCTTTCAAGTCCATGAACTTTAGATTCCACATGCATTGTCATCTTACTCTTTGAGGAAAAAAAATAAAAACTTGGAGAAAGCTGTGGGAAATAATTTATTCCATTTTTAATAAAAAAGTCATAATGTAATATAAAGTGACGGTCCTTGATTATAGGAAAATGGTTCCTGAATTTCAATTAATTGTAATAAATAAATGCCAAGGGAAGTTAGTTCAGGTCCTCACCTTTGAACAGTGCATGAAAGTTAAGTAATATATGAGTACATTTTGGGGGCATCAATTAGTATAGACTTAAAATATTTTTATATACTGTTACAAAAACAAATACAGACATGAGTCTAGTTTTGAATTTCTTATGCATCTAGTTCTTACATTACAACAAAGACACATACAAACATTAACTATAAGCTGAGTTACAAAGGCAACACATTTCAAATTAATCGCATAATTCAATTCAAGGGTGGATCCTGTTTTGCAAAGTGTACATTGCTGCACCTACCTGATGATAGAATTAATTGCTATAGTTAGAGGGATTCTTGAATTTGTTTTGCATTTACTACTGAGCATAGGAGATAATGCAATTTTCCCATCACTTTTTTTCTATCCAAATTCCTGGAAAACTTTATTTCAAGTGTTCTGTGTCATATTTTAATTGACTTTTCAGGGTTTTATCATTAGTATAACTAGTCTGTTTTTAAAATCATTTTATTAATTGATATGCTAGCCCCTCTACCATTTCACAGATCTCTACTTGGCACCAAGAATATTTTACATAAAAAGGAGACTCAGTATTTTCCAAAGCAGACTCTGAGAAAAAGGTTGATATGTGAAGTGGTTTATTTGGAAATATGATGTTAGCGAGCCAGAATAAAGAACCTTGGAGCAGATAGTATAAGAGGGAGAGTTCATCCAAAAATATGTTATTGAATTGGCCGCCTCAAGGGAAGACTGTTTGCTTGATCCAAGGGAGTTCTAAGAAGCCTTCTGGCATGTGTCAGAACCACCCTCCAAAGGAGTAAAAACGGAAATCATTTATCTGCTAGTTCACCCTCAAAACGTTAGTATTGTGCCTGTGTGTTTGCCAAACCTTTTGCAGGGCTCGCATACTCAGCATTTGAGGAGCTCCGGGCAGAAAGTCAGAGGACCCGGTGTGCATTGTCCAGGCTCTGGCAGATATCATGTGTGCCAAGCTGCTCCAAGCCTCTGTGAAACTGTTCACAGCAGCAGTGGCCAGAACAGGATCGGAGGCCAAGATTTGAAGCCCTATTCAGGAGGGTTTCCCATTCACTCAGACACTGAAATTAGAGAATATGAAATGGCATATCTACACTAAAAAGAGAGAAAGATGCAAATTGATCATACCTTCACAACGCCCACCAGCCAATCAGGAGTAAGTATGCAAATTAACCCAACAAAGACAGCAGGTTAATTTGCACGTGCAGGCACTGAGCAGCGAGGGCGGGAAGCTTGCATGGTCGCCATGGTGATGACACAGGCATTCTGCCCTGTGCCAGCCAGCCGCTCAGGACCTCTGGGCAGCATGGGAAGGTGGAAAGGCAATTTCCGGTGTGAGCAAAGGCCAAAAGGCGTCTCCGGTTGGAGCAAAAGTAGGGCTGTCAGCCAGGAAAAGAAAGGTCCATTCTTGCATGAATCTTCATTCATTGGGCCTCTATTCTTTCTATAATTAATCAGCAGATCTTTTAAAACCTATCATAGAGGACATGTGGATACCGTGTAGAGAAACATTCCTAGCATATGTCATTCAATGTTTCAGATGGTCATTGTATGAATTTAACTGTTATCATGGAAATATCTGTTCGCCAATTGCTTAACAGACATTTTATTAATACAGGTTCTTGGAAAGAAAGAAAATATTTTTTTCTCTAATTTCTTAAAATCCAATCCAACATATTTGTTTTCGAATCCTGCTTTTGTCTATTTTGCTATACCTTTAGAATTCAAAGCTGCTCAGGCCACAAACACTAATGGCTCCCATGGTATTGCTGGAAAGGCAGGCACTTAAACCCCAAATGTAATGATTGTGTTGTTGACACATAGTCAAAGTTTTTGTCAGTTACACGTGACTTTTACACAAAAAGTCGTATTTCAGATATAAAATCAACATTCAAAACCAGAGAGGTTAGCTTCAAGTGTACTTCAACAACAACCCAATATTTTCCTGGAGGAAAAAAATCCCAAAAATTTGGATGGCCAATCTAAGTTGGACGTATTTTTTGTGTTCCCTGAAGTAGTGAGAGGTTGGAATTGTTCCTTTGAGCTAATTAGCATAACAGATCCAGGCATGTTAGGTGAGGATAGGGGTTGAAAACAAGTCATCAGCTCATTTCATGGATAGGGGTTGAAAACAAGTCATCAGCTCATTTCAATTTATATTAGGTTAAGAGAAATGACATGGTAATATTAAAATTCATTCTTAATTCATATTTCCATATAAAATAAACTGAACTTGCAATAAGTCTGTTTTAATGTTTGCCGTGAACATTTTTCCCTGAAATTTTTCTTCAGATAATTGTGTGTCATTCTTTGTAGTATGAAATAAGTAAAAAATGTTGCTTTTCTACCAAAAAAAAAAAATAATAATAATATTTTCTAATGTAGGCATTTTGGTTTTGCCAAGATACAAATAAATGCATGGAAACACAACTCCATATACAAATGTGCATATATACATATACATATGAACATGCATGTATGTAAGGTGTGTTTCCAAGGAGTAACAGACATTCATAGGAAAAGTGCTCTTTTTGGATAATAATCTTGTACACATCTACAATAACAAAAGCATAATATGCTAATTAGACCTTCCTGACCAAGCCAGGGCTGCAAGGAAAGTGGATGCCAGCAGCCAGGGGAAGAAAGGCCTACTTTGCACGAATTTCGTGCATTGGGCCTCTAGCAATTTGAATAAAGAGGCATACTTAATAAAACCATCCTGCCTTCTGCCAATGTTAAAGACTAAACCAAAAGCCTAACAAAGAATAAGATTTATGAATACATTGATTATTTGTGTTTTCGTTAATATGGTTCTGACAGCCAGCTGCTTTCAAATATTGTCATTTGTTCTCACTCTGACTTTACACAAATAATATGGTGTTGCTGCTATCACTCTCACACTCTTTGGTGGCATTTTTCCTGCATGTAAAATAATCTTCATCTGAACAAACTTCTATGGCATTATGTCTTAATAATGTCGGTGTGACAAACATTAAAATTGCACAATCTTTCATGATTTCTGAGGGGGAAATGCCAGACCCATGGAAATGCAGCTTCTAATACAATAGCAGTGCTGCTTAAATCTGTTTCAATAATCTGAAGGCAATAATGGTATTTCTTGCTTATTTTTAGAGGATGTGATTTATGGTTATATTAACTTCTTTCTATATACAGTGGTACCTCGAGATACGAGTGCCCTAACATACGAGATTTTTGAAATATGAGTGATTTTTGCTTTGAAATACGAGCAATAGTTGAGATAGGAGTAATCGCGGATCGGCCGGCTGCACACGACCCACCAGTTTACCGTGACTCGAGCTTCTCATAGTTTCCCACGCATCAAGGTTACAGAAAGAATTAAACTCATATCTCGAGGTACCACTGTATGCATGAGCTAAAAAAAAAAAAAAAAAAAAAAGCAAAACACCTAAATAAACAAACAAATGGAAAAGTAGCCCATAATGTGTCTGTACTGCTTGGGCTGCCATACAAAATAGTATAGATGGGTTGTATAAACAACAGAAAATTATGTTGTTACTGTTTTGATGGTTGGTAAGTTCTAGATGAAAATATTGCTTAGTTTGATTCCTAGTGAGTCTCTCTTTCTGGTTTGTAGATGACCATCTTGCTGTGATATGGCAGAGAGGGAGGGAGGGAGGAAG